>OY776112.1:50063958-50343958 GCA_963675035.1 Allygus modestus | reverse complement strand
GACGGAGAGTTACCCACTAAAACCCCTACGGACCCACATAACCCCAGGGCGCCTGGGTGTGCTGGCTATAAATATGTTTCAAACCTATTATTTATAAGATTATTATTTTGTAGTATTATTAACTTCGAAATAATTATAATTAAAATTAAAAACGATCGATTAAAAATTATTCATCCAATAATCAGGATAAAGAAACACCTGTTAAGAAAGTAATCATCGCATGGCCACTGTTCAGGCATTCGTAGGAATCTGGTTACGATATGGCGATGCTGAGCTGTTTTTATTAAATATGGTATGAGTATTTTTAATTAAAATTAATAAAACAAATTCAATTTATATTTATTTTTATGTTTTTGCGCTCATTGAACAATTCAAAATCTGACTACCATTATCTTTAAAATGTTTTGTTGTACATTCTATATTAATCATAGTTTTGATCTTGAGTAATATTGTTAAAATCGCCATTCTTTGCTCATCCCTACACTGAAATGAATTTGTATGTATTTCAACTTAAATTTCTTTAGGAAATTTAGGTACGGTTACTTAAGTTTTTCGAATTTATATAGGAAAGATTAGAAACCAATTTTGTTTGCCATAGATAATACATCCTAAAGACGTTATTTCTGTATATAGATTCTGTATATAGCTATACCTCACACCATTATACTAAGTGGGACCCAACCGACGCTCTAACGAAATGTGATTAAAACATGTAGCTCACCTTATTATGCGTATACCCTCACATAAAGGAACTCTATAAATACGTTCTTAGGGTTCGCAAATCTGTGGCGTATCACTTAGGAATCAATTTCCAAAAGAAATACACTCATTTTACAAATGTATTTACTATATGAAACTATTATGTTACAATATTTACTTTTAAGATATGTTATGAAAAGATAAAACAAATGACTTCAACCACTGATATTTTTATAAACTGGCTTGTTAAGATATACTGGAGGTAATTTATTTACTTTATTAATCCCACCTTTTCTCAGTACAAAGTTATACCTTAACTGATGAAGGTGGGCATTTATATGAAATGGCCTGTTACCGTGTCTCTACTTGCTAAACTGATTTGCATGCGTTTATATGGTTCTATAAGGTTAGCTCTGTTGAACTTAGTTAACTTTTAAAACACGAATGAATAAATATGTTTTAACTTTCCAAGATTGATACTAAACAGCGATGCTTTGCTGTTGGTTGTTAACCTATGAATCAGAAAGCAAGTAAATTTAACAATTAAAGTTAGCGTATTTGTTAAACAATATTCACTTGTGCGGGATTTTAAAATTATAAAGTACATTCAATGTAGTTTTAATTAGTAAAACATTACCCATAGAAATAGTATAAGTAATTGTAAAAAAGATTGTATCAAGAGTGGTGATACGGATTTGTAAATATATATAAGTCTGTACCTTGTCAAATTATTATATAGGTACGTTTAGGTATGTTGCACTTTAACGAGATTTTAGATAATGGCTTTTTAAACTAACACCAGATCAATCTACAAATAAAGTAAAGGATAAACTTTTAATTGAACTATACCAGGTATAGTACGCTGAATATTTTATTATCAAATAATAGAATTTACCCCGGTTCCCGTTTTACAAACACAATAATACATCAAGTATGGAGGATTCTTTTGAATAAGAATTAATAAATGTTACCTTTATCATGGTCTTATTATTATAGGCTATAAAAGAACAGTGAATTAATCAAATCAAATAAATAATTATAGTGATGAATGATAATTATTATTAATGTCACCTAATTGAGGAAAATTCGTAAAGTCACCCAGTTTAAGAGGTTATTAAAGTCATATATTATAGAAGTGGTTTTTGAGCACCTAGTAAAAAGAAATTGTTTTAATTGCTAAGTAATGGTAATAAATTGAAGCAAAAGCAATAAAAATGGCTGAACTAAGTTAAATATTTGTATTTTTTTACTTCCAAATATTTTATTGTGTTAAAAGACCTGGCACGGTTAAACAATACAAATTGTGATTAAAAAGCTTATTAATTTGTATAAGGTATTTAACTTTGTTGACAACCGTCTACCCTTAAGTTGTGGCTAAACAAATGAAATAGGACGTAATGGATAAATATAGATGTGTTTATACTGTAAACTCTTTGATCCTTTGTTTCCATGAAACAATCGTTCAATGTTGTTTAGTCATTATGGTCAATTACATTGTTGTTCAGTATAAATAGAAAATATTAAGTATGAAACGTGTTTTCAATGGAATGCAAACACGATCAGTCGAACTCCAATTAATTCATGGATATTTACTGGTCAATGACTTGCTAAAGGTGATTTTAAGTTTTAATGCCCTTTTTTGATGGTTTTATTTAGCCAGAATAGGCAATATCACATTGAATTTGCAACAAATTAAATACATGAAACAGTTTCTGCTAAATTTAAAACTTAAAATTAGTGTTGATGCAGTCATCAGTTTTTAGGCTAAATAATGTATTTTTTGCACATGTCTTCATGCTATCCACTCTCTTCAATTTGGATATTTCAATTACTAAACTATGGCTTTAAATGATAGATAGATTTATTTGTATCAGAATTGTTCTTGATTCATGTTTTTTATGTTTTGATAATTCCTATTTCATCAATATAGTCATGGACGAGTTAAAAGCCTTCCTCACCTAGCCACATACAAAACTTCTTGTTACAACTTTTAATATCAGAAATTATTTTAAATTACCTTTGCTTATGGTTGTATTGCTGAGATTCTTGCTTTAGTTTTAAAGAACTGAGAAGAATGAACCGAAACTCAGAAATATTCAAATGATTATTATTTCTAAAATTATATGTGGATTTTAGTTAAGTTATTTTTAAAAGGTATGTAACTTTGTAGAGGAAGAATTTTAAATTACATACTTTTGAAAAACTGATTTGCAAGAGTCCCTTTGTTTAAGATGACACGTTATTCTTATAAATTTTTCACCTATGGTTTTTTGATCCCCAGATGGGCACAGCATATCTGAGATTGGGATAAAAACAAATGCATAGTATGCTGTTAGGGATAATTTAGCATTGGAATATGATGACAGTTTTCTAATCACAAATATTTCTGAAGACATTTTAGAGCATATCTTTTTAATATGTAAATCTTACTTAGAATTTGTATCAATTTCAATGATTAAAAACAAATTTTTTTCTGTTCGAAAATAATAATTCCTCCAATAGTATGTTTATAAGTATTTTTTCGATTGTTGCTACTAAAAGTAATTATTTATTCTTCTCAATATTCAATAGCAATTTAGTCTCCTGTATTTTTTTCAATGAATTATTGCATTGTTAAAATGTCTCTAATTCTAAAGTTTCCTTGTTCGTATTTGCTTAATATGCTCTAAATAATTTCTTTAGTAGCATGATACGTGTTGTTACAACTAAATAGGTAATTTTTCCTATTTAATATGTTCTGACACTTTGTGCTTTGGTTTTAACGACACCTCAATCACTACTATGAGTTTTATTATAATAATTGTTTCACACCTTGGCAACCTATTTTACCGTGTGAGTAAGTAACGTATTAAGAAAATAAAGGGTATGATTTGAAGTACAAGTTGGACATTGCTGATAAAATTTACTGGGGTTCTAGTAGGCTTCCAACGACCATTGCCTTGACCAAGACGGCAACGACGAATACAAACGTTTTTTTCATGCAATGGTGGAGATTTTTACGATGTGCTATCACTTTAACAACTCATTTATCAAACTATATTGCACTAAACTGTGGCATGATATAGAGAGGTGTCAAAATGGTGAGGTTTGAACAACAGCCTACGTAATACATAACACCTATTTGTTTATACGTTTAACCTTGTTGACAACTGTCGGACCATCAGTTACGGCCAAACAAATATAAATAGGGGCGTCAAGTGATTACATTAAATATTGACTAATGTACTCTGTAACCAGTTTGATACTTAGTTTTCATAAAGCGTGATTTTAAACATTTTGTAAAGTCGGCTCTAATTTTGGCAAACTGAAATTTAGTTACAGTTTTAATCTAGTAATTTCCTATTTGCCAGTTCACTTTATTCAACAAATTACATATATTATAAAACGCATTAATATTATTTTGTATTTTTTATCATAATAATTACTATTAAATTTGTATTCTAAATACATTCCGCACATTAAAATACCTATTTTATAAAATATGATTATTTGCTTAATGATACATCACCTAAATTTATCTAAATAATACTATCCATAACCAATGTAATATAAGATATCAATTGGATATAACCAGGGGTGCCATTTTGGTTCTGTAATTTATCTCATTGGCCTGATAATGACCGGTGTGACTGGACAAAATCGATAGCCTTGTACCATCTGTTATATATGTTTACCGTCTGTATGTGAATCAGTATAAGTGTAAATACATTTGTAAGTGTTGTAAGACGTCTTTTATCACATCCCGTAAGTAATAACAACACGTAATGTGCTGATCAAAAAGTTGTTTACTATCCTTAACTATTACAAAATAAAATAAAAACAACTTTAAGAGAGTTCCTTACCTGATGCTAGGTATATTATTAAAAATTTTCATTTTAATTTTGGATATTTTGATTAAATACACAGTTTTAAACTAGTTCCGAATACATTTTACTGTCGTTTATTTATTTACAGTTTATTTTTCAATCTTTTGAATTGGTTTATTTATTAAAACCAATGTAAATAGGGTTTGCTTTAATTTGGATACCTTCAAATATAAAAATGTTACCATTATTTTCTCATTAACATGCAAGTCTACATTACTAAAAATCTTCAGAATACCGTAGAAACCAGAGACGTTAATTTATTATATTTCTAGAGGACTCTCATTGACACGGACTGCTTACCTATCATACCTATCATAAATTGGACAGCACGATAATTTATTATTTAATAATCGGGAAAGACATATAAACCCAACAATTAACCATGAGGAACATACAATCTTGTGTTTTCCCAAGTACATATGACATATGGATTTTGTATTTTTTTTATTTTGTTGCTTGTATACGCCAGTGGCATTTTGTATTTTAACGGTGCTAGAGGACAACGTTACAAACCTCTCAACGTCTTGTGGGCTCCCCGGGAATCGAACCCGTGACCGTGATCTGCACCGAAGTCCAAGCCGCTAACCGTTAGGCTAGCAAGGCGCGCGTCGACTTAATTCGACGTCTCACTTGCTTTGGAGTTAAAAAGCGATAAACCTCTCAAATTATCAAGAAAGCAGATAAAATAGTTGGCCGGATAATTTCCTACTAGTTCCCTACTATTATTTTAGAATTATTTATCTTTTTATAACTAGGTAACTAAAGGCCTATCGCTATTTAATAAGCTTTGGCTAAAATCTATGAAAGTCTCATTCTGGACAATTTATCTTTTTATCTTATTATATCTTCATGTACATATTAATATCTTAATATCCTGGGCGTATTTTAAGGCAAATATGAATGAATTATGAGTGTAGAATGAGTGTACAATAGCTACATTTCACCTGAGCAGCATGGTTTTCTCCGTGGTCGATCTTCCGTTACTAACATACTTTGCTTCCAAGAGTGCATAATGTCGGCGTTTGATGAGTCCTCACAAGTGGATTGCGTCTACCTTGATATTAGTTAACAATCATTTGCTAATTGCAAAGCTGAAGGGCTACGGTGTCTGTGGATCTTTGCTGAATTAGATTGAGAGTTATTTAAAAGATCGAGTCGTAATAGTGCAATGCGTTGGAGGGGTTTCTCACCCGTTCCCTGTGCTCTCAGGAGTACCCCATGGTTCCCATTTGGGCCCTCTACTATTTAGTTCTTTCATCAACGACATTGGGCACGTAATTAAATCACGTTTTCTTTTATTTTCTGATGAAATTAAGGTATTTTGTAGGGTGACCTCCACAATAGCTCAAAATGAATTGAAGCTGTCAATTGACATCATCAGCAACTGGTGTGCGACAAATGCCATGGACCTGAATGTGAAAAAGTGTCTAGCAATGTTTTTCAGCCGCAATGAAGTTCTTTCTACATACGATTACAACATTCAGGGTACAGATCTTAAGAAAGTAAACAAGGTTAGAGACTTTGGAGTTACCACAAAATCCACTCCTAGTCCACACGACCATCTAGCAGATGTCTCATGTCGAGCTTCTTCCATCCTCAGATTCATATTCCGCTCTACTAGAGAATTTAGGACTCCACAATCACTTGTCATTTTGTACAAGTCACTAGTGCGCCCGATAATGGAGTACTGCTCAGTTATTTGGTCCTCTCTCCAGTCTGGGCGCATAGACCTACTTAACCTATTCAAACACGATTCATTAGACTGCTTGGACACAAACTGGGCTAACATTACCTTGACAATCCGGTGGCCATATTGGAGGAACAGTTTGGCCTTCTACCACTCACTACACGACTGAGTACCAGGATCTTCTCTTATTGTACAGGCTGGTAAATGGGGATATTGACTGTCCTGAACGGCTGAGTGCCATAGACTTTACTATCCCAAGAGGGAACCGCTCCAAGGCAGTATACAGTAGACGTTTTCAACGTACCAACTACGTCCTTAACCATGATATCTCAAGACTGCTAGGTCTGGGGGAGAGGTTTCATTCGTTATTGGCTCTACCCCGGCGTCCTTTTGCAGGGAAACATTGATGTTCTTAAGAGATTAAATTCTTAAGCAACGCCCTGAAGAGTCTACTGGAGTGTTATATTTGATGTTTTTGAGTTGGTGCCTCTAAAGAGCCACGCAATTGTCCTGAAGAGTGTTCTGGTGTTGTGCATTTGATGTTGTGTTTTGAGGTGGTGCCTTTAAAGGGTCACGCCAGTGTCAAATTGTGAAACAGGGTAAAGCTTTTTCATCTGTATGAATTTTTGCAAATGAAATTGTAATCAAATTGGAAGTGTTCATTGGTGACTCTTATAGATTATTATTGTTATATATTCATTAGTTTATCCCGTTGTTGCTATGTCCACAATTGTTACTCTCGCTGCTGGTATTTATTGTAGTATTAATTAATTTGTGATTCATGTTATCAAATACATCTTTATTACTACTTGATATTGTCATAAGCACATTGTTATTAATTATTATTTATTAGTGATAATAACATAATAGTGATTATTTTGTTGTAAAAGGTGATTCAAATAACAAATATGTGTTAGTCCTCTGTTGAAATTGGAAGCATTATACTCAACAGTTACATAGATATGGTAAGTATACATGGAATTGAAATGTTGAAGTAATATAACAGTTATTAACACAACATTTTCTAAAACTCTGGTAGATAAAATACAACCGTCACAGAAAACTGCGTACTCAGCGAATTTCCAATGCATATGGGGATCACTACTACTTAGAGCCACTTAACAAGTTTCACAAAAATACATTAATTAATAAGTGATATATAGCATTTTATTTATTCTCCATAAGAATAAAATTAACATTTGGTATGCAGGTTTGCTGCAACAAGGAAGATAAGATATTTGTTTTTTTTGCAATTATCAATATAACTCAACCAGGTGAAGCTAGATACCAAGTTTTATTAATTTAGGTTCATAACTAAGGGAGATATAAAACTTTACTTATTACCCATATGAATAACATGGGGGCCGAGTATGAAGGTATGCTGCTACCGGGAAAATCTACAAAAACTATTTTTTTGTGCTAACATCAATATATCACAACTATTTGAAGCCATTTACCAAGTTTCATCAATATACATACATAAATAATCTAAATATAACATTGTATTATTCTCCATTAGGATGACATTGGACATCGTACTGTGTTTAGCACTTTGAATATCACTGCAACGGTTGGACGTAAAACAACAATTATAACGCCAAAATGATTTTTTTGTAGAGCTAAACTGATTGGTAGAAAGAAATGTGGAGTTTTTAGTGAAATTATCTGAGGAAAATCTAAAAACCGTATTCCAATAAGATTAACATGGGAAATTTTATGTACACATTCTTTGACTTTTCACCCCAGCCACTAAACCTAGCTTAATGATTAAAAATACTATTTTTTAAGCTCTATAAAATGTCTATAACCAAAGTAGTGTTTTTAACGAATTTCCCCTATAGGGAAGAAGCTATTACCGTAGTCGGCATGGTATGACCTAGGCCTGGGACCATGATAACTTTTCGTTTTGAGGTTCCCAGACCCCAAAAACACCATTCGTTCGAAACTGTATATATATATAACTTTTATTAACATTGTAAAAATGATTAAACAAAGTACTCTTTTTTTATTTTCATTTAGTTTATTTTGACCACTAGTTTCAACTCTTAGGTCATTTTCACGTCTAAATATTTATAACCTAACAAACTATAACAAATAAATAAATAAATATATATATGTGTGTGTGTGTGTGTGTTTGTGTGTGTCTGTGGGTGTGATAACTCTCGTAAAAAAGGTCAGATGTTGATGAAATTTCGTACAAACGTGTAAAGCACCATTTATGACTTTAAGTTCGAAAACCAGACAGATCGAACCATCCAAATGGGTATTTTGGGGGTTTTGAATCCCAAAAATGGGTTTTTTGTGTTTTTTACATATAATTTTTGAAAAAGCAAAATTTTATCCATTGTAATCAGCTTAAAAATTGCACAATTTGGTGTTTCAATCATTGCTCTACGTCAATTGGTTACTGAGATAAAATTGATACTGACGTTAAGTGCTAAACACAATACGTTGTCCTATGCTCTTCTTATGGAGGATAAGAAAAATTATATATCTCAATTATTTATCAACTTATCCTGACGAAACTTGGTATATTGCTTCATTTCATTGTGGACAAAAACCCACTTTTTGGCCTATAGTTCCCGTAGCAGCAAACCTGCATACTCAGCCCCATGTTATTCTTATCGAGAATAAGTAAGTGTTATCTCCTTTAATTATGAACATATATTAATAGAACTTGGTATGTTGCTTTTCCTAGTTGAGTTATATTGATATTTGTATAAAAACACAATTTTAGTGTTCCTTATTTCAGCAAACCTGCATACTCAGCATACTTGAGTTATATGATATTAGTTATATGATATAATGATGTATAATACCACATTTTTTGTTTTTTGCTTCAGCAAACCTGCATACTTAGCCCCATGTTATTCTTATGGAGAATAAGTAACGTGTTATTTCCTTTAATTATGAACATATATTAATAGAACTTGGTATGTTGCTTTTCCTAGTTGAGTTATATTGATATTTGTATAAAAACACATTTTTAGTGTTCCCTATTTCAGCAAACCTGCATACCCAGCATATTTGAGTTATATGATATTATGATGTATAATACCACATTTTTTGTTTTTTGCTTCAGCAAAGCTGCATACTCAACCGCTATGTTATTCTTATGGAGGATAATTAAAATGTCATAAATCGTTTATTTATGAATATATATTGATGAAACTTGGTATGTGGTTTTATGTAGTATTAAGATGAATTAATATGCATTGGGAATTTGCTGAGTATGCAGATTTTCTGCTACGGGGTATTAAAAAGGGTAAAAAGTTCAAAAAACTGATTTTTGGAAAAGTTTAAACCCCCATAAAACCCCTCCCCATAGACTGATCGATCTGGTTTTTTAACTTAAATTCAATTAGATTGGCCTGATGATGACTGGTGTGACTGGTCGAAATCGATAGCCTAGTACCATCTTTTATTTATGTTTACCGTCTGTATGTGAATCAGTATAAGTGTAAATATATCTTAAGTGTTCTAAGACGTCCTTTATTACATCCCGTAACTTAAATTCATAAATGTTACTCTCCACATTTTTGCCAAATTTCATCAAAATCGGGCGCTTCTTTCAAAAATTATCGCGGTAACGGTGACACATATATATATATTTATATACATCTATATATATAAATATATATACATATAGATATATATATATATATATATACATATATACATTTGAACGAATAGTGTTTTTGGCATCTCGGGATCTCAAAACAAAATACATGTTATCACGGTCTCGGGCTTAAGTCTTACCATGCCTCCTACGGGGAAAGTCTTAAAAGTCTTACCATGTCTTCCCTATAGGGGAAATTCGCTAAAAGAAAACAAAAAAGATTTGAAGCAAAGTTGGCTAAGTGGCGTAAACGAAGTCATATCAATAATACCACGTATAGGAAATTTTCGGATATAATGTCATTCAAGTGCAGGAAATTTGGGATTGCATTTTATTTTAAGTAATCCTCTTCTACTTGCATGATTATTAATTCTTTTTGTGTTACAACATATCAAAAATTGTTTACAAAATATTGAAATAGGACTGTATGATGTAACATTCGCATTATTATAAAACACATCTACTATGTATTTGCTTTGAAAAAACATTGCAACAGTAAAACGGAAATGGAAACTCACATATTGATGATGCTAATGGAAAAGCAAATTCAGTTTTTTCATCTGAAAAAAGAATTTTTAATATGTTCTTTCATTTCGTTGTTGCCAAATAACATATATAAACACAATTTTGTATGGTAAGGATTTGTAGGACAAAGTTTGCATGGCTAAAAACTGATGTTGGATAAACCTTTAAACTTAACCGTGGTATATTACAAATTTTGCTTTAACAGATTATATACATTAAATAGTAGATTATCCAGATATAGTAGACAAGTTGACTTGTAATGTTCATTTGCACAACACACACTGCACAAGGTGAAGTGGGTGCTCATGCCGTCCAGGAGATTTACAGGCTCCACGTGGGGGATCAAGCCTCACATAGCACTATGGCTGTATAAGGCAGTAATAAGGCCTCACGTCACATATGGATCACTAGTCTGGTGGACAAAGGTGAACCAGACTTCAGACATAGCCAAACTCACAAAGACCAGGCACAATTCAAGTCATTGGAGCTTTCAGGAGCAGCTCGTCAGCGACTCTTAAAATTAATCTTGAATTACTACTTCTGGATATCTTTCAAGGCAGAAGCCTATCGTTTATAAGTCGCAGGCCAATGGAGGGGAGGCCTGTCTGGACAATCCATTGCACCATGACCAAAGCTGTTGCTCACAACCCTGTACTTGAAATGATTTCAGATGTCATGAGAGCGGAGATGTTTTTTTCTAAACATTTTTTTGTTGCATTATGCTCCAGAGAAGAGTGGAAGTCTGAGGAAGGGCCCTCTTTCAGGAAAGGCAACCTTGTCTGGTACATGGACGGCTCTCTCATTGAACGAAAATCTAGCTAAGGGGTGTACACTGAATCACCCAGAACAGTACTCTGTGCATGTCTGGGACAGCACTGTACTATTTTTAAAGCGGAAATTTGTGGCATCATTGTTTGTGCCAATCTAGGCCTTGCCAGACGCTATTGCGACAAGCATATAGTAATCTTGTCAGATTACCAGGCTGCCCTCAAGGCTCATGGAATCCAACTAAATCAAGTCAAAACTCGTGTGGGAGTGTTACAACGCACTCAGCGAACTCGTATTACGCAACTCTGTGCATCTTGGTTGGGTAGCTGACCATGTAGGCATATTTGGCAATGAGTGTGTAGAAAAGCTTGCTAAAAGAGGTTCAGGTATGTCATTCTTTGGTCCAGAGCCAAGCTGTGGCATAAGCAAAACAACTGTTTTTCACAAGATCAACAAATTGTCTAGGGACTTACATCGCCAGCAATGGCAGGGTTACTCTGGTAACAGCACTTGGGAAACAGCTGCTGGCAGACACTAGTTCTCACTTCACTAAATGGTTGGTGAGGTTGGGCAAGTAATCGCCTTTATAACTGGACACGGCCACTTCAGGAAACATGTCCACACTCTTTGACATATAAATGAAAGTCAGGAGTGTAGGCTTTGCAATCAGTCTGAAGAGACTGCCAAGCATATTGGATTGCGAGAGACTCGGGGCAAGGAGGAGGGCTCTGTTTGGTTGCAAGCAACCAGGTGATGAATGGAATGTTAGTATTGGGAAGAAAATCTCCTGGATATTGTAAAGGGTACGGGTATTGGTTTACCCAACTAACTTACTAGGGACACACAATAAGCTTCGGTTGAAGTTTGAGGATCTTTGAATTCTTGGATGTCTGAATCCGTCCCTTCAACAACACATAAACATAACCATATACGTTAAATATTCATCGTATTACTCCGTCATACAACTTGTTAATAAACCACTATAGAAACTCGAGATTTACCATAAAACCTCGTCAAGGACAGAAACGTTGTTCTGGCTTCAAACTACCACTTATAACTAGTTTATGTAGTTAGTTAAAAATTATTATTTTAAACAATGTTTTAAGTAATTTAAAGGAAAGTTAATAATAAATTATAACAATTTAATATCAATATTCGTAATAAATGGTTATTTTATGTTTAACTTTGGGTGGGGCTCGTGTCCATGAACAGTTGGACGTTAACCAAGGTCCTACCTGCTGTTATACGGTATTTAGTAGATCAATAAACATAAGAGACCATTAATGTATACAAATACATTCATTGTTATATGAATAGCAGTACTACAGTTTTAAACTTGAATTCTTCAAATTGATTTATAAAAAACTATAGCGTAGGCCTAACAATGAATTATTTCATGGCTAATCAGTAATTCATAAAATATGTATTTATATTTACTTTATTTTATTATTTTAGATTTTTATTTTAGTTCTTATAAAGGCTATTTAAGTCTACTATATGCACGCCCTTTAGCTTATTAGTTATAGGTCGATGTGCAATCAAGAAAACGGGTCAGACTAGAGACCTGCTAGGGATCTCTATGGCTTGAACAAGCTCTGATCAGACAGATCAAACGGAATGTTAATTAGTACTCTCTTATCTTCCCCTGTATAACAAAGAACGAACTACCGCATAGTAGTTATTCAATTTAAATAAATACAGCAAATGCAGCTTATGAAGTTTCTAGGATTTTTATGAACGAAGTATTTTTTATTTTTGTGATCTTCAAAAGTCTGTTTCAGGACTGTATTTTTGTATAAGTAGTAGCTCGGGCTACGTCTATGTTTTAGAAGTAAAAGATGCCTTTACAAATTTTCAATGTTATGTAGCGTAAATGCTTTTACAGTATATCCAAAAATGTAATAAATCTATAACAGAAGATATGTATGTACGTAATACAATTTATTTAAATTATAAATTAGTACACTGTTGCAAATTACATGTGATCAATAATGGAAAGCTCACGTTCAGTGTTAGGACTATATAACTACAATTAATTGTTTTACTACCGAGCTCATATAACAAAATTTGTTCAAATGTTTGGTAATATAAAACAGCATTGTAAATTATTGCATATATAACAGAATTTCATAACCTACAACTGTACTAGTGTTGCATCCTTACTGTGTGTGTATTAAGCGACAAAGATAAAACAAAGCTGCCAACGGGTTATATATATATATATATATATATACAAACTGTATTTATACAAACTGTTTTAAAAATAAATTGTTCGGCCCAAGCAATAAAAAAAATTACAAATGTATAATACAAAAATTTAGCTTGCGAAAGAAAATGTTATAACTATTTGTATTAAACGATCAGTTTCTTCAAAGTTGTTGTACATTTTTAATACAGACCAAATGAGAGCAAAAGCTCTCTAGTCTGGACGCGGCCTATGTTTGTGCAGTTGTATTGCCAGCCACAACCATTTATCATATAACATAAACACTTGTACACTGTTCTTCACAAACATCCTGGGTGATTGTTATGAAAAGTGATTACACATCAATATATTGAAGCTTTAGAACATTTCTTTAACACCTAAAAAAGGATAATATATCTTTACATCAACATAAACTATTGAGTAACTATAAATACAACGGATTTGACCATAAAATATATCATAATTACTGTCATAAGAGTATTAATGTTATTTTACTTTGTTGCGAAAAAACTCAAGTTACTTATTTTTATGTAGGCTTTCGTCTCACTGCGAATAGGCAATGTATAAAAACACTCTTGTGTAAATAACTGTTTAAATCAAAACAGTTTATGAATTTGAAATTTTTAAATCTGTTTTATGGGACCATTTTTTTTTATTTGTTTTTGTTTGGGGGGGAGGCATATATGTTAACATAATAAGCCCTATTTAAGTAAAAATAATTCCAAAATTTAAAAACATTAAGAAAATAACTAATCCGGCATTAATAAATAATACCATGTCACATTTTAAGATTGACTATTGTGTATTATGTACGTATTTTAAAGTAATGGTGTACCAGGATCCGGCAGTTGTCTTTATGCAAAACCCGGATAGTCATATACTTTGTTTTTAATAGTCCTAACCTGTGGTCACAAGTAAAAAATAATAAACACGTGTTGCATATCAAAACAATCTTGTTTATAGAGCAAGGCGGCACCCACAGAAGCTGTCTAGTCGGCGATGAGGTTGAGGGAAGTTTGTTTTGCTTAACTTTGATTTACTTTAGATTACTAAGAACTCTCGAGGTTAAGTTTTAATTGTATTGTTTTGAGAGATATTAAACTAAAATTTGGTGTACCAAGAAAATCGTTAAATACAATATAGTTTTGGTATGCTGAAGTAGTAACTCAGTTTGAATTCTGATCGTTTTAGATGTGATTTTGGGAAAAAGAAAGTTTATTTAGTTACTTCACCAGGAAATTCACAACGTTTAGGAAAGGGGGATCCTTCTAAACAAAAGTGCATGATTAAAAAAATCATAACAGTTTGTTAGAGCTCCCGCTACTTTTTAAAACCCCTGTCCCCACAACTTCAGGGCTTGGGGGTGTTTTACGAGGGTTAAAGTCGAAACAACAACAGCACGGTACGGTCGCAGTCAGCGTCCTGCCTATTGTATTTATATTTCTCACAGTCTTAACCGTTAATATAGTTACGTTACTTATGCATTAACCATAAACTGATTGTTTATATTGTTTCATAATTCATGCTGTTTTTATGTGACTCAATAAACAGTTCATATTTGCTGTAAGATCAAATTAATGTAATAATTTTAATCAACTACTCAGCTTTAACAGCCCAAATACGATTTAAAATGAAAATGATGATCTGAATGTTAACCTTCTTAAAAAGCAAACTTCTGCTCTAGAGATAACCCAATATTCTACGGGGATGTAAATAAGAGGAAGGAACTGAAAGACTTAACTGTTTTTACGTTACGTCTACAAAAAGGCTGGCCAGATAACCGATTTGTTATAATGATCGCCACAGGATGAATCGGCGCTACTTGCTATTCTGAAAATAAGACTGTTTCGACCTCCCGCCGACTATACGGATCACAGAAGACTGCGTACGATTGTAAGGTTTTATTTGTAAAGTTTTTTAACAACTTACTTACTAATACTCCATCACGCACTTCATCCTGAAATACGTGTCTAAGTAAAATCGGTTTTATGCATTCCTTGTATGTTATACAACATAAACAAATGCAAAATACTGTATTACTATTAAATTATTTTATTTTTTAACTTAGTTTTTGCATTTGTAAGAGAATACACCACCAAAGACTGGAAAATAACTCCTTTAATGCAAGTTTATATTAGATCAAAATATTATATAAATTACAAATTAATTTTGTAATTTAATATATGTTAAAAACCATCATGTTTAATTTTTTGCCATATTCATAATCAATAAAGTCTGCGTTAAAGGCAATAAACGTACAGTTTATTCATGAGTTTTCGGCATCTTTATCGGGATACCATCAATAACGTCTTATAACTCTGCTAAATGTATTTGCACTTATACTTTGAATGTGTTACATATACGAGAGTAAATATAAATAAAAAACGTATAAGCAAATTATTTCAGCCAATTACACTGATTGTCGTCAGCCCCAATCAGATAATAACTTAGCACACGAGAAGGTTTTTGATTAATATTAAACAAATTACAAAATAATTGTTTAGGAAATCCAAAACTGATAAAAAAAATTAATTATTAACATTGTTAGATAGTTGCTAAATAAATAGTCTAGTAATAAATTAAAGACTAATTTATGATCCATTAGTTATGTTTCCCTTAATTCCTTTATATCAAAAGAGAAATGTTCCACCGAAAGTTGATCAGAATGCTGCAAAACATTATTCCGTTAATCCGTTAATGCTGTTTAACATTATGTAAGAAAAAGAAATAGTCAGCGCGACGTCTACATTGCCTTTAATTTCAGAACTGCTAGTAGCGCCGATTCATCCGTCAAGGTCTATGGCCACCCTAAAACTTGCCCTTCAACCCTTGCTCCTAGACAACCAAAATGTTCACTCATCCTGCACAAGGCTTGATTATCTCTTTTTACGTTTTCTATAGAACAAAAATTAAAATAAAATAGTTCATTGATTAATTGTATTTACTTATTTATGTTTTTTTATCACTTAGCTTTAATTATTTTAGTTGTTTTCTGTGTTTCGGGACAGCTAATTTCATTAGTTTGTTATCTTTGCCCGCGTAAAATGTGTTTGAGCAAAGTTTTTTTTTCTCCAAATTAGAGCAACATCGTAAAATAGACAGAGAACATGATGGTTCCATGTATTATTTTGTTTTTAAAATATCGTATTTGTTATGATGTTTAACCTTAACGCTACCCGTTATAAACATCAAGGGGCGATGTCAATTTTGCTAGTGCTTATTTGCGAATATAACCTTTTTCACAAGGAGAATCCTCCAAGTAAAGATATATCTTTAATATTTAGAGTCAAAATTAAAATCACTTATGCGTCCCAAATCGCGGCTAAAGAACATTAATTAGCTCTAAATATACATTTACTCGCTCGAGACAGGATAAAGCAATCAGGATTAAGCAAAATATTACAACTGTGAAAAAGTAGAAGGTAAAATTGACACCAGTTAATCCAAACATAAATTTTCTCGTAAAAAAGATCAAAAGCTCTTAGATTTGTAAACTTTCAGGGGACTTTAAAAACCCCATACAAGGTTTTGCTTTGAAACAGTATTGGATCATAAAAAAGACAATTATAACTCGTATATTATTGGTGCTCATATAAAAGTTCCTAAATCAGCTAAACAAGATCAATTTATTCAATACAAATCAATTTTCTTCTTGCAAAACTCTGGTTTACTCATGGGAGGAATTCTTAGTCCTATTCTTAGTCAAATATATATAGACTATTTTATCGTGTTGCCCTAAGCTCTTGGTCGCAAAAGCCTAAAATTGTGTTAAGATATCTATATGATTAAACGTTAAAGACCACATAAATTGCTCAGACCACATTAACTCAATAAGACCAACAATCAAATTTACAATGGAAGCTGAAAAAGAAAACCGCTTACCTTCTCTTGGTATAAGTATTGAAAAACAACTACTGGTACTGAAACATCAGTCTATAAAAACCGATCAATACCGGACAGTACTTAAACTTACATTTAAATAGTCCAAATTAGTCTAAGTTTGAATCGCGCAAGGGTTATTAAACAGGGCTTATAAAGTTTCATCCAATGAAAAACTACTTAATAAAGAGGTTTATAATATCTATAAAGAACTTAATAATAATGGATATCCACGAAGATTAATAAACGCAGCTCTAAGAAAAACTAAATATAAAATGACAAAAATCAAGAACAGGAAGAGGTTACCCAAAACCGAATTTCTACGGTTTCTGTTCCATATGTAAAAGATCTGAAAAAAATCAGAAGGATAAGTAAACAATTTGGGGTTAGAACAGCATTTTGAACCAACTTCACAATCAGAAGTAATCTCACACGAGTAAAACCAAAACATTACGACCAACAGTCTAAGAACGTGATACCTATATAAAATTCTGTGTAAAATTCAATGCAAATTATTTTGGCACACATCAAGACCAATACAGAAAAGGGTTAACGAGCACAAACAGAAAATAAATTAAAAACAAGTCAATTTTTCCAAGATTAGTGTACATTTTTTTTTTTTTTCAGAAGGACATAAGGTTAATTGGTCAGAAGCAAGGATAATATTTAAAGAAACTAATTGTAAAAAAGATTATTAAAGAGGCTGATTGCATGGCAATAGAGGAAAATGCTATATCATAACCAAGTGGCACAATAAGTACTATGTAAATACTAATAATCCAGGAGGAAGTTAAAAATAAGATACAGTTTCCAAAATTACCTTAAAACTAGTCTACATCTTATTTTAAATACGTAGATAAAATTGTAATTTTAATCATTAAACTTTTGGCAATTTTTTATTTAATATTGTATCATAGGTTATTAATCACATTTAACTGTTTGTTTATTACTCATAACCTACCTAGTGATAAAAGACTGAGAATGAATCTCGATGAAGATTGGAAATATGTCTTGTTTTTATTTAATATTTGTTTTTATTTAGTGATGAGTATCCAATTAATGCTTGAAATGGTCACCATCACGACAAAAACACAGCGTGAACAATTTGTATTAGGTATTGTACAAAAGACTTTACACATTCGGTTTAATGGTAGGTCTATTATTTGAACTCATAGTAAATGTTTTTTGAGATAGAATTGTTATACTGTTGACATGCAATTTTCGTTAATACCACCTTTACTAGATTGAGACCAATGTATGGACGTTTACGATTCACAATTGATTGTTAATTGTAGATTCAAGTACCGCCCACCTTGGAAACTAACTATCTGTAATAACCCCCCCAACGCGGGGTCAAATTACGGAATTTAAAGTGAGAGAGAACGTAATTATTTTAACATTTTACAGCATTCCGATCAACTTTCGGTGGAAAATTTCTCTTTTGATATCATGGAATTAAGGAAAACATAACTAATGAAACTTAAATTACGTCTTTACTTTATTACTAGACTATTTATTTAGTAACTATCTAACAATGTTAATAATTATTTTTTTATCAGTTTTTGATTTCCCAAACAATTATTTTGTATACAGGGTGAGTTTCTACTCGCAACATTAACTTCGCCAGTGAGTTCTCCTTACAAAAAGGAACAAAAATTGTCCTATGGAGCCATGTCCGATTCTCAACCGTTTGGCTGTATTGGGGAATTTTTTTTTTCAAACTCACATGACTTGGTCTCATTAATTGAGCTATAAAATTGTAACCAGTCACTATAACCAATTTCAATTATTACCAATAGGAAGAGCATTAAATTTGCAACAAATCTGAGGTTTAACGAAATAATAATTGATTGAAAACACCAGGTAGTAACGCAAATTATGCAAAAAATACGTTTAAATAATGTTTTCATTGCAATTTTAATGCCCCATTTCATCACCTAAAAGTTATGCTGCGTGATGTCAAGTTAAATGAAAAACTTTCTTTTTTAATAACCTTTAAAATTATGTGCTATAATAAGGTGTTGAAAGAAAAAATACAGTATAAATACCTAAATTATTTAATAACAACTTTGTTTATTATTTACAAAAACAACAAATGAAATTAACAAATTTAAGTTAGTTTCAACGTACAGCTGGTTAACAAAGTTAATTTAATAAATTTTCAAAATGTCCAGCATTAGCATTGATGCACGCACGGACCCTCTTCCTCAGTTCTCTTACACAAGCCTTCAAGTTTATTTCATGCCGAAGATGCTCTCACAATTCGCTGCCTCACTTCTTCTGCAGAGTGTACAGGGGTACGGTAGACTTCTGCTTTGAGAAAACCCCATACATAGTAATCGATTGGAGTTAGGTCTGGTGACCGTGGAGGCCAAGGAACAGTCCCTCTTCTTCCAATCCATATAACAAAGGTACTATTGATGTACTTCCGTACATCAAGGCTAAAGTGCGGGGGTGCACCATCTGCTTGAAAAATAATTTGCTCGCGCAAATTCAGTGGCAAGTCCTCAAGGAGCTCTTGTAGATCATCTCGGAGGAACTGAAGGTACTGAACGCCGTTTAGTGACGTAGGTAGGTCAAGATATGGACCTACAAGATGGTTACCAATCAGACCAATCCACACATTTACTTTAAACCTAGTCTGACTGCTCGATTCTCGGGCAAGATGTGGGTTTTCAATGTCATAATAATGCTCATTGTGATAGCTGAAAACGCCATCTCGCGTGAATGAGGACTCATCCGTCCACAAAATTCTCTTTAAAAAATCACCACGATCATTCTGTTGGATCCATCTACAAAACCGCAGCCTCTGAGGGGGATCCCGTGGCTCTAGAGTTTGAACACTGGTAAAATGGTAAGGATGTAGCCCTTCTTTGCGTAAAAGTTTCGAAACAAAGTCTGACTCACCCCCACTTCTCTAGCAATAGCTCTAGTACTAGTTCTTGGATCTCTTTCTACGCAGTCCAACACAGCTTCTTCCACGCCAACATCTTGCACAACGTTGCCAACTGAACGCCCATTAGTGGGAAACTTTCCATTTTCTGTCAAACATCGATATACCCTAATAAAGGTTCTAACATTAGGAAGTCTTCTATTAGGAAAACGTCTACTATACTCGCGACGGCTTTCAGTCGCGTTACAGGAACAGAATCCGTACACTAAATGTATGTCAGCATATTCTTGATTAGAAAAAGGTTCCATAGTAAAATACTAAATCCACACAATACGAAAAACGCATGTATAAACATGTAATACACTCAATGAAAACAACAATTTAATCAACAATGGATGTTTTCAACACCTAGTTCATACCAGCTGATTAGCTAAACAAAATAATAGCAGCTGATTTATTCTAATAAAAGTTACAGCTGATTTTACAACATTCAAAGATACAGCAAATTGTAACTTTGAAAGAGCAAAATAATAAATGAAAACAAGTTTTTTATTAAATACTTAGGTATTTATACTGTATTTTTTCTTTCAACACCTTATTATAGCACATAATTTTAAAGGTTATTAAAAAAGAAAGTTTTTCATTTAACTTGACATCACGCAGCATAACTTTTAGGTGATGAAATGGGGCATTAAAATTGCAATGAAAACATTATTTAAACGTATTTTTTGCATAATTTGCGTTACTACCTGGTGTTTTCAATCAATTATTATTTCGTTAAACCTCAGATTTGTTGCAAATTTAATGTTCTTCCTATTGTTAATAATTAAAATTGGTTATAGTGACTGGTTACAATTTTATAGCTCAATTAATGAGACCAAGTCATGTGAGTTTGAAAAAATACAAAATTCCCCAATACAGCCAAACGGTTGAGAATCGGACATGGCTCCATAGGACAATTTTTGTTCCTTTTTGTAAGGAGAACTCACTGGCGAAGTTAATGTTGCGAGTAGAAACTCACCCTGTATTTGTTTAATATTAATCAAAAACTATTAACCTTCTTGCGTGCCAAGTAATTATCTGATTGGGGCTGACGACAACCAGTGTAATTGGTTGAATTATTTGCTTATACATTTTTTATTTATATTTACTGTCGTATATGTAACAAATTCACAGTATAAGTGCAAATACATTTAGCAGAGTTATAAGACGTTATTGATGGTATCCCGATAAAGATACTGAAAACTCATGAATAAACTGTACGTTTATTGCCTTTAACGCAGACTTTATTGATTATGAATGTGGCGAAAAATTAAACATGATGATGATTAAACATGAAACATTATGATTAAACATGATGTTTAATGTTTTTAACATATATTAAATTACAAAATTAATTTGTAATTTATATAATATTTTGATCTAATCTAAACTTGCATTAAAGGAGTTATTTTCCAGTCTTTGGTGGTGTATTCTCTCACAAATGCAAAAATTAAGTTGAAAATTAAAATTAATTTAATAGTAATATTTTACATTTGCTTATGTTGTATAACATACAAGGAATGCATAAAACCGATTTTACTTAGACTCGTATTTCAGGATGAAGTGCGTGATGGAAAACTAGTAAGTAAGTTGTTTGTCATTTTAAACAACCTGTATTGGGACAGTAAGTTTGAAAACATAACGTGGCAGTAGCATAGAATTATGTTTTTATTTATATTTATGAAACTTCTTAAACCAACATGACCAGTAATATCTGATAACTGTTTAAGGCGACCGTTATCGAAACATTATAGATAGATGCAACAATAATTTGGACAATTTGGTAAATGCTGCTTAACTAATCACTGGTTTCATTTAAAGTTAAAACGAGTTCGCACGCAGCACGCTGACGTTAGGGAAGTGAATTTCCACTTAAAGACATTTAAAACTCAAAATCAGTGTAAAAATATACATTTATTCCATTTTTTATTAAATCTGAAACCAGTGATTTTTTTGGCTGTTCTGATGCTCCTGGTTTCATTTCCCTGCAAATCTGGGAATACAATTTTGTGCATTATAATGTTAGGAGAAGGTCCTTACAGGTTTGAAAGTAGGCGTGAGATTGCTGGGGATGATAAAAGTACTCTAACAAAGGAATAACAGTCTTTTCTAGTGTAAAATCCCCATAAGACAACGTACTGTGTTTAGTCGAAACACATTTTCTGTAATAGCTCGGTAAATATTTATGCTAGAATGACGAGAGAGAGCTTAAAACGTTTGCCTCACTAATTCCCATCTTTTTACATGAATCAATGTTACATACTGGGCTTTTCTGACCCTTTTTAGGCCCAAAAACTGAAAATTTGAAAGATTAATCCCCAAAAAAGGTGTTAGAGTTTTCCTATTGTTTTGCCCAACGAACTTGTCTAACTGATTACAGAAAGGAACGTCTCTACCAAATTCTAAGTAAATCGGACAAAAAAATGCTACCGCTATAGTGCAAACACATACATATATATATATATATATATATAATTAAATTCACATAGAAGGGCTACTATATGATAGATGAAAAATAAGTAACATGAGTACCCTGGAGAAAACATTTTAATTAGTTAACACTTAAATTAGTATAATAAGTAAAAGTGTTAACTAATTAAAATGTTTTCCCCAGGGTACTCATGTTACTTATTTTTCATCTATATATATATATATATATATATATATATATATATATGTATATATATATATATACAATTTTGAACGACCCCCCAAAACGTGTTCAGGGGGTCACGTTAGGAACTTCTATGGTGGTCCCGGGCTTAAATTTTACCATGCGGGTCATGCTAATAGTTCATCTTCCAAAGGAAATTCACTAAAAAGTTATTTTAATGGATTGGGATGAAACTTTCGAAGGAAAAGTAATTTGTTTTCACTATAATAGGCTAGCATTAAGCATAATCTCAATCACAGTCAAACAAGACTTCAGGCTGCAGCTTGTAACCACTGGAGGTCCAAAGAAACCGTTTAATACAATACATTTTAGAGCGTTTATAATTTAACACCTTAAAATTTAATTTGAATTACAAAACTATTCCATTTTTTATTAAATCTGAAACCAGTGATTTTTTTGGCTGTTCTGATGCTCCTGGTTTCATTTACCTGCAAAGCTGGGAATACAATTTTGTGCATTATAATGTTAGGAGAAGGTCCTTACAGGCTTGAAAGTAGGCGTGAGATTGCTGGGGATGATAAAAGTACTTTAACAAAGGAATAACAGTCTTTTCTAGTGTAAAATCCCCATAAGACAACGTACTGTGTTAAGTCGAAACACATTTTCTTTAATAGCTCGGTAAATATTTATGCTAGAATGACGAGAGAGGGCTTAAAACTTTTGCCTCACTAATTCCCATCTTTTTACATGAATCAATGTTACATACTGGGCTTTTCTGACCCTTTTTAGGCCCAAAAACTGAAAATTTGAAAGATTAATCCCCAAAAAAGGGGTTTAGAGTTTTCCTATTGTTTTGCCCAACGAACTTGTCTAACTGATTACAGAAAGGAACGTCTCTACCAAATTCTAAGTAAATCGGACAAAAAATGCGACCGCTATAGTGCAAACACACACACACATATATATATATATATATATATATATATATATATATATATACAATTTTGAACGACCCCCCAAAACGTGTTCAGGGGGTCACGTTAGGAACTTCTATGGTGGTCCCGGGCTTAAATTTTACCATGCGGGTCATGCTAATAGTTCACCTTCCAAAGGAAATTCACTAAAAGGTTATTTTAATGGATTGGGATGAAACTTTCGAAGGAAAAGTAATTTGTTTTCACTATAATAGGCTAGCGTTAAGCATAATCTCAATCACAGTCAAACAAGACTTCAGGCTCCAGCTTGTAACCACTGGAGGTCCAAAGAAACCGTTTAATACAATACATTTTAGAGCGTTTATAATTTACCACCTTAAAATTTAATTTGAATTACAAAACTATGAACATATACCTTGGTTTTAGAGTCATTTGATTATTTAGGTTGTTACTAGTAATACATATAGTGTAAAATATATATCAAAACTAATATTATATTACATATTTTAGAAATAATTAATCTTGAAATAAAAACCAAAATGCAAAGATTTGATTTTATTATTATTATTATAAATTAGTTTATTTATATGTATGGTAAATATTGAGAGGATATATTGCCCAGGTTGTATTCTGAGAGCAATCATATTTACCTAACGACTCGGAGGTCGATGTACACAAGTAGATAGCGACATAAACACTAAATTTATGAAACCATAAATTCACCTAACGACCACCTGCGGAGTATTTACTTCTGCCAAGACCAATTTTATTACAGAATATGTCTATAAATATTTATACAATTTTAATAATATTTTATCACTTATTATTGCAGTAAATACTAGTAAATAAATACATAAAATTAGTAAAACCTTTAGAAAACAAAAATAGAAATATAGGTATATACAATAATTTTCAATACTTATCTCTCTAAACGTAACGGTTATTAACTTATAAACGATTTAACGTTTTAGATTTTTGTTTAGTTTTTAAATTCGAAATGTCCAACTCCAACCACCTTAAAAAGGTATGATACACATACAAAAAAATGTTAGAGGAATTTATAAACTATTTAAATCAATGTTCAGGCTAAGTATAATCATTTTTACTTCACTCTTTTATTTTTAATTAAATGTTTCGATGAAACTTTGGATATCTTCATGGGTAGGAAGGTACCAGAACCGTATTATTAGTAAGTTTAACTATCTTTGATTTTTTATGAGATGTTCCTGTTTACAACGACAAAGTATAAACTCACAGAAATAAAAATGGGCTAAGATGGGTCACAGATTTTATTGCGTTATTATATTTTATAAATCTCTCAAAAGATTTAATTAGTATTACATTTTAATTGCTCTAGTCAAAATTTAAAATTGTGAAGATTATCACATTTACCTGGTCAGAAACTTAGTATGAGGACAATAGAACAGTGTACTAAGCTAAATATTTGTGTTTAGTAAATGTATAGCTTTAAATTGTTTATAATATGACAAAACCATTTGGATTGACAAGAAAAACGTGTTTCAACAACTTTTTATTTTGTAATGTTCTAAAATTGGTCTTTGTAATTTTTGTATCTATATCTAAACAATGTAAGGTAGTATATAAAAATGAAAATGAACCGAATTTTCTTAAAGTGATTGTGTTAGCGCAGTTACAGTTATATACTATACTATAGTATATACTATACTTGTATAGTGTTAAGCAGAAAGGTATGGACAACAACTGGACCAAATTCCTAAACAGTGTTTATTTGTGTTTGGTTAAAGCAAATTTCTCTTTCACACCTGCAAATGCACACAAATACAATCGTTTATATGAATCAGGTTTGATTGATTATTTTAGATTATTTCAGAAAAGAATGTCCATTTAATTTTTAAGTCGAACTATATGTTAGTTAAACTGTCACCAATTGTTTCATAACTAATGACAACTATTGAAATACTAAACTTATAAAAACTGTTCTAATATTTCAAATTAAGAATAAAACTTGAACGAAACCCGATTTACAAAGGCGATTTGTTTGTTTTCGTACTGAACAAAGCAGGTTTCATCCGTAAAACGTAAATGCATATTAATAGGTACCGGTATTGGTATTTGGTAACTAAAATCTATCCGGCGTCCGGAACGAAATTCGATTTTGTGAGACGAGTTTCGAAATAGCGTTTTGTTAACAACTAAATTTTTTACATATCCAGAATAAACTTTTGGTCAAATAAAAACTTAAAATTAACTGCTTAAACATTTTAAAGGGGGAAATACAATAAAAATATTACAAATACTTGATTACGATAAATCTCATAATATAAATAGTTTTATTAAGATAAACGATTGTTTAATGATACAACATTATTTGATGTTGTATGATTTCAATATTCAGTTTAGAGCCTATTACACTAAGTGTAAAACTTATATTCTTTACTATTTCCATTCTTTACAAATAAACCTTTTGTACTTCCACAAAGAAAAAATGTATTAAAAAGGAAAGGGATTTTTTTAAATACATGAATGTAGTTATGTTTTGTTAAATTCGTGTTGCTTTATGGAATGCTTTCATAGTACCAGAGTGTGTTGAATTTCTACAATGCATTGAATTCCTTATTTTATGTTTACTTGCTTCTTCAATGTTGTTAAACACAATGTTAAAGAAAACATATTTTCGAAGAAAAAGCCTAAAACTGCAAAATTCACAAACGAATAAACCTCTTTGTTAGTAACTTCTCTGTGAAATCACGATTTTAATTTATCATAGGATTCAGGTCATCATCTCTAGACCGGTGAGATAATAAAATCAAATCCTTACGTACCTATCTTATTATCGCTGTAAAACAGTGTTTTTAAAACAATAAAACAATAAACTGTAAACAGTAAACTGTAAAACATTTTTTTTTTTCGTTACAATAGTGTTTTTGTTTATATAATTCTTGGAAATAATGTTATATATTTGTAGTTTGTGGAACAAGTAATTTAGTAAACTAAATTAACACCACCACATGCATTTACTTTTAAATAATCAAGCACTCCGGACTAGCTGCAACCATTCAACGCAACAATATAATGAGATCCTCCTATTGGATTGTTAAATGTGTATCGAAACACCAGTGCGTTCCATAATCAATACCTACGGAACTGGTTTATAGTTAAATGTCCTTTCAAGCCTCAATGAGTACTATTAACCTATCTATTTCGTATTTTTGATAATTTGGACTTTTGTGAAATGTTCTTTGATATTGCTGTATTATATTGGGCAAGGGACGCTCCACACAAGTTATTGACCTTATACGGCACATTTCGAACCATATACTTAATTTATAGCCCAATGATACATGATAACTGGGTTTGGTATCGAGGTTTCACAACATTTTCCATATTTCACTCTCGATCGATCTGGCAAACTTCAGGCAATAAGGCAAGCCCTCTAACCACATTACGTAGCCCTGCAGCCAATCTGATTTTTTTAACATACATATTTAAATATTTTTACCTCATTAAATGATTGACTTATTAAATTTTCAGCCGTAAATTATCGTAGCACAAACAGTTATATGACTAACCATATGCAGTTCAGGCACAGTGAAACCTGAACCTGGTTAGCGTATGCTCTGGAATTACTTTTCGCCTCTATTTGGCTTCGTACCGTTAATGTTACAGTTTACATTTGTAAACAGAAAGCAAAATAAATTTTGTTATCTAACACGTTCGTTTTGGTTATTTTCGTTATTTTCTGCTTTTATTTACGAGAAATTTGAGTAGGTAATCGTCTTTCCCAGACGCCAAGCACCGTGCCCCGAACTGTACAAATGGTTTACATTGGCTATTGATTGGTACTGGACACTTTCCTCAACTCTATAGTTGACTTATTAACTATATATACAACAGCAAATCTTTAATAAATATCACCATTTGCAATTTAGCTGAACTAATTTCTGCTATAGTACTGTATCTTCTAAAAACTGTCTGGACACTGTCAATACACTTTGCTAAGGTTACTGTATAAACCAAAATCTTCTTTGTAGCCTAAAAGATAACGTCTTAGACATAGGTACAAAGAATCAAAGATTGGATTCCCAGGATGCAAACAAAAAGCTGCAACATGGGTTTGGAACTTGTTAAGTAACAAATTTTTATATTTTCTCACTTTTACCTGTAAGCTGCATGAAGTATGAAATCATTCTAGCAGGTCACAATCAAGTAAATCTTTATATTTAATTATTGTAAACTAGTGGTTTGAAGGGGCTATATCCCCTAAAGTTTTTCTAATACCCTGCCTCACCTAAAAACATGTTTTAATGTAAACAAAGTAGACGTTTTCAAATCCCCATGCTTTTCTTATCGGGGATGATTTACGTTATTTCTCGTTTGATATTAACCTTTTAGAGATACTGCTATTTTTCCCGAGTCCCTGGGATCAAGACCTTAAATTTGAGCCATCTCCCATCATCCTGTGATTTGCCAAACTCCCACAATTTTGACTTAAACATTTCGCTGACAGAATTATATATAAATATTTAATGGCGGTCTTGGTAGCTCAGATGTAGAGTGCTGGCCTGGCAAGTCAGCTGTGGTTGACTGTACATACAATCACGCCGACTGCACTGATACTTATCCACGAGCAGCCACATCGGTGGTCACCACTAGCTTGCCCAAATGCCCATGTGATTATTTACTGTTACAGTACCTTACTGTCTTTAGATCGCCGCGCAGGCCTATTGGCCTATGACGACGGGCAGTAGCGCTTAACAAAAATACATACTTGATCAGGTATAGTTTAAAGAAAAACCCAATGTAATGGTGTTAATTTCTTTGCTTAAAAACACCCTTAAAAATAAGTTGTCGAGCGAAACAAAATTTCATGGGGAAACTTTTATTTCAGGAAAATATGTTGATTTAAATTATCTTTATATCAATATAATATAGAAGTGCTCAAAAATGTAGAATATAAGATAGAATCATGGTTTAAACAAAGATTGGCAGATATAAATGTTACTACTGTCATCCTATTTCCACCGATATAATTGGAAATGTCTGTTCAATCGTCCTGGCATCAATAAACAGCAGTTGGACACCCGTATCTATTTAACATGGGTTAACCTTGCTTGGGTTTACGAATAAATTATTACAGTTGTGTAATATTACTATTATAAAATCTATAATTTGATTCCTAGTCGCATGGAGTCTTAAATGTCCCCAGAAACCAAAATGTACTTTAAGTATTTTATATTTTTCAACGTACAATTAATTTATAAATATTATTTTCTACAGACTACAGTAAGTTGCAATGACAGACCCAAAAATGTCACATGTTCCACTATTTATTCATACATTCCTGATCAGAAAATTTGTCAATACTCATTCATTTATTCATTGCTGCTGGATTAGAAAACCCCAGCATAGCTGCTAGGCATGTCTTCCACAAGTAGGAATATTGCATAGGAATATGGGTCATGCAGCCAAACTGACCTTTCAGAGGTCCAACTCCCGTGCTCCTGTGACAGCTGTGACCAGGCTCAAACAGGCTGACCCGCTCTGTTCTCCTACTAGTCAACTAAACTGACAGGGTATCCATGTACAACAGCCAGTAATCATACATTCTCAGGATGGGGAACAAACCCTTAGTTTCCGTCCCCAGCAACTGCAAAAGGAGGGACCAAAGGTGAAAGGGAAGTTTGTTATAATGGACAGCCAAAAGACTTACCATTTGTAATTACAACTTAATTTACTGTACCGAATGTCAGCCTCAAAACTGGTATAGATCTGTTTTCCTGGGAAAACAGATTCCCGGTGTTGTCCTGGGACAGTGTCACTACTCTGGAAAATAATATACTTTGTCATTGATTATGTTAATTAAATTATTATGTTTAGTAAACTTAATGTGACTTAATCCATTCCAAATTCTACTTAAACACTTAAGCTAGTATATTAGGCAACACCGATAAAGAATATTTTGATATAATTACCTCCCACCCTGTGTTATTAACTCTTATGTAACACACTTAGTCAATTTTGTATAGTCAACTTTCGTTATCTCAAATCACTGGGCTAAAATCGCAACGGCCGCACACCTGGGGCGTGTGTTTTTGTGTATCTTTTCACTAGTAACATTTAAAGAAAATACTTTAAATGCTGGGCTGGATATAGAAATTTGTTTGCACTTCACTAGTTCGTTTATATCACGTGTTACAAAAATACAAAAATAAAAAAAAAACATTGAGATGACAATAACATTAATTGGTAAAAACAAAACCAAACAATATAAAAACAGTAACAAAATATTAAAATATCGAGCTAAAATAATATATTAAAAACATATTTAATACAATATTTGTAAATTATATCTTTACATATCTGAAGAAAATGTAAGGAAGTGAGAGCTGCAATGGATTTAGGGGACACTTCCCCTCCAATGCTGTTGAGAGTTCAATGGAGTGAGGGGACACTTCCCCTCCACTGCTATTAAGAGGTTCAATGGAGTGAGGGGAAACTTCCCCTCCACTGCTGTTGAGAGATTCAATGGAGTGAGGGGACACTTCCCCTCCACTCCTGTTGAGAGCTTCAATGGAGTGAGGGGGCACTTCCCCTCCACTGCTGTTGAGAGGTTCAATGGTGTGAGGGGACACTTCCCCTCCACTGCTGCATCCCCTTCGTCTTACGTCGGAGACTAAGAGACAAAACAATAACATATTATACCTCCTCTCTTCGACCTCATTCTAGCTAGGATTGTAATATGGTATTTTAATCAAACCCATTCACGCGATTCAATAATACGTTTTACTCGTATTTACGTTACACGACTGTTCAGAAATAATTTCTGTAACAAAGATTCACCTTCTCCAGTGACGGGAACACAATAATTTATTCCTCGTTCGTAGAAAATAATAAATTTTGAATCAGGAAACAATCTTTTAATAATACACTTCAAGGTAAACAAAAGTGGTTATATTTTAGATCGGTAAATATTCTTGAGAAAACATAAGAATATATTGTTTAAAAAGCAGAACATGAAGTATAAAATACATGAACAAATTTTACAAAAAAAAACGGTTAATGCAACTATTATACATTTATTTCTAAATATACTTAACAGTCGATAACCTGTTTTTAGTTATTCTTTACTTAAATAGAATAACGTGGCTGCTGAAGTTTTAAATTACGTTAAACAACCTTTTTTTTAAAATTGTGGATTTTAATTTTGAACTATAAATAATATAATTAAAAGTTTCTGAAGAAAAATTTAATAACATGACTAAATAAAATTCCACTAAATGTAAATTATTGCTTCTCGACACAATTCCCTTACTTCTTATCTTGAATGCTATTTATCTTGTTAACAACTTATCAGCTCGCTTAAAGAAATTGGTTTATTTGACAATTAGTAATGCATTATGTTTTTGTTATGAAGATTTGCAACTTTTAATTACATTTCAAACTATACTTTATATAATATGTATATGTAACTTTATATAATATGTGTATGTGTAACTTATAATAATTGTATAATAAAATATTGTAATAATAAAAATAATAAAAAATAAAATTGTAATACTAATAAATTGTATAAACTTATAATAATTGAAATAATTGTATGGTAAAGTACTAAAAAAGCAATATTACTGGTTAATGTTTAAAAAGTTGACTTGTAGTGTATTATGTAGATTGTATTTCAATTAAAGAAATCCTTAAAATATAATTCAAGCTCTAAGCTCCAATGACTGAACTTTATTGTCGTTCCTTTTCTTTAATATAAATACAATACTTAGAACATGCAAGAGGGGAATCAAAATAAATTAGAAGTAAAAGTTTATGTTAAACAAAACGTCATTATTATTGCCACACTAAGTACTCATTCATGTGTAACATGTTCGGACTCATAAAAATATCATACTTTTTTATTCGTAAGGGACGGAGCCATAATAAATCTTTTTAACGGGAACTCTTAATTTTTACTGTATCGTATTAGTTATCTTCATTCAACTCAATCTTGAAGAAGCTTGTGCCAGATTTATTTTCAAACTTAAATACATATTTTTTGTAAAATAATGTTAGTTTAGAAATATTAAACTAATTCGAAATTTATACCCTTTTAATATGTTTATAATACACCTAACTAGTTTAGTGACTAGTTTAAGCGATAAAGCCATCGTTCGATTCAAGTTAATTAACTTAAGGCAAATTTAAATAGGCATTATCTAAGTTAACCAAAAGATTTGTTATAGCTGGTTTTACATATACACAAATCATAACCTCAGGAAACTATAATGAATGCTCACATACATTTTTGAAACCCTATTTATAAAAAAATAAGAATAATAAAGGCAGACCTGATATAAAAAACAACTAACCCTACAGCTACAACAAATATGTTAGGTTTTTAACTTTAATCATTTGTATTTAACGTTTATATATATATTTGGATAAGGTAATGAAGTAGACTCCAACAATGGCCTTAGAGTCGAAGTTAGTCGGTCTGTTAATAACAATATATAATGAATACTATGTTTGAACATACTAACAATCTTAGTAGCCCTGACTTGTGAACATAATTATTCAACTATATTATTTTAGTATTAAAATGTTAAATATAAATTTTAACTATCCAAGTTATACCAATGAAGGAATCCTGCACAGACAATCTACGTACACGTGAACTTAACCACCCGAGTTTAAACAATTTAATATTTTCTACGTGCTGTGGTGTGACTAATACATTGATGTTTTAGTAATCGTGTGATCAAATAAAACATGTCCCATAACGATAAATTGGGAAAGTTTAAGACCAATGTAAAGTCATCTGAAATATAATAGTTTTGATGGGCGATGATATATATACATGTACCTGTAATTAGTACAAATATGAGAGATTGGACATATGCGGTATGTCTAATCATACTGATTTGTTTTATGTATGTGGATGAATATGTAAATTATATTGCCAAACGTAAATAAAGTAAATTGATCTCGAATTGGAGCAGGACGTCTGGGAATGAAGCCAATAACCTGCCCCTTCGATCGATCGCTACCACATTAGACTCTTTCCATCTTATCAAGCAATTTACTTTGTTCCTTTCATAATAATATGACACACCTATAGTATTAAGGTAGGGGTAATTATTAATATAGTATAATTTATCATAAAACCCCATACATCGTAAGTTATAATTTTTTTTTTAAAAGCTTATGATTGTATTTTGTGCAAATTAATTTTGCATTTACATTAAATACACTTTGGAATGATTGGTATACTTTAGGTTTAAATAAATACAGGTTGTTTAAAAAATGGGATGTATTACAAACTAAAACATAATGTTAGTATTCACAAATATCTACACTAATTCATTTCCCCACCAATATTGGTGCTTAATTTTCCCGGTTAAAAAACTACCATTGCTAATTTATTTCTGTAAATTAGTGCGGATGATATTGAATAACTTTAAATTAGGATGAAAAACATTACGGTTCCTAAAATACGGTGGTAGGGGCAGATTTACAAGACTTTAACATGGGAAACATGTTATTATTATTATTCTTTTGCAGTTATAAGACAACTTAATACCCCCGTCACAGCAAACCTGCGTACTTAGCGAATTTACAATGTATATATATATATATATATATGTCTCAATACCACATAAAGCCGCTTACCAAGTTTATTCAATATGCATTGACAAATAAGCGATGATAAAATTTGAATTATTCTCAATAAGAATAACATGGGAGCTAAGTACGCAGGTTTGCCACAACAAAGAAAAAATATAGGAAAATATGGGTGGTAATGCAAATATGAATATAACTCAACTAGATGAAGCGACACCCTAAGTTTGTCAATATAATCTTTAAATAAGCGACATATGCCATACTAATGATTCTCTATAAGAATAAAATGAGTGTAAATTACGCAGGTTTGCCGCAACAAGGAACACAAAAATGGGTTTTTATGGAAATTTCTTTATTACTCAACTAGGTGGAGCCTTATATCTACAAAGTTTTATTAATTTATTTTAATAATGAAGGGAGACATAGTAGTTCACTTATTCACCATAAGAATAACATGGGGCTTAGTACGCAGGCTTGCTGCTACAAGAGCTATAGGTAAAAATGGAGTTTTTGTGCAAAAGCCAATAGACCACAACCAGATGAAGCCATATACAAAGTTTGGTTTGCATAGTTCATAAATAAGCGGGATATAAACTTATTCTTTTTCACCATAAGAATAACATAAGATAACGTACTGTGTTTAGCACTTTCAATATCTCTGTAACCAATAGACTTAGAGCAATGATCAAAACACCAAGTTGAGTTTCTTTTTAAGCTAAATCCAATAAAGAAATCTAAAATTTGTCCTTTTTCAAAAGTTGTATGTTAAAAACCCAAAAAACTCATATTTGGGATACAAAACCCCCCTTAAACTCCCCTTCATTCACAAATGCTGCTTTACACGTTTGTACCAAATTTCGCCAGAATCGGACCATTTTTATGACAGTTATCCTACTCAAGGACATATATGCCAACTACGGCAACAGCTTCTTTTCTATAGGGGAAATTCGCTAAAAGGAAAAGGTTATAGGTTTACTTAACAGGAAAACAAGAGAAATTAAAATTACTAACATGATTTATTAATCCAAGACCATTGAATTAGTTTACCCACTTTACATAATTTCCTTTTTGATATAAATTATAATAAATAAATATTTTTAAAAGTTCTAAATTATTTAGGTTGTATTTAATAGAACGTTAACGAATTGAAATAAGACAAGGTTTCGTAGAAGGAGGTTTGCAGTAACTTTCCAAAGATTTTACCCTAAAGTAGACTTAATTTATACTCTAATAAGATAATACTGGAAAATATGTATTTTAATAATTTTATAATAATCTTTTATCACTTTTAAAAATATATGTTTATCAAAACCAATATCACAGTTTACAATTGTATAATTGCAAATATTATATACCCCCGTCTCAGCAAACCTGCGTACTCAGCGAATTTCCAATACATATATATGTGACTCACTACTACATCGAGCTACTTACCAAGTTTCACAAAAATAAATCCATAAATAAGTGATATAAATATAGCATTTTATTTATTCTCCATAAGAATAACATTAGGGTTGAGGACGCAGGTTTGCTGCAACGAGGAAGATAAGTAATTTTTTTTTTGCAATTATCAATATAACTGAACCAGGTGAAGCTATATACCAACTTTTATTAGTTTAGGTTCATAATTAAGGGAGATATACAACTTTACTTATTCTCCATATGAATAACATGGGGGCCGAGTATGCAGGTTTGCTGCTACGGGGACTATCAACAAAAAACTTGTTTTTGTGCTAATATCAATATACCACAACTAGTCGAAGCCACATACCAAGTTTCATCAATATACATTCAAAAATAATCGAGATATAGAATTTTATTTATTCTCCATAAGGATAACATTGGACAACGTACTGTGTTTAGCACTTTGAATATCTCTGCAACGGTTGGACGTAGAACAAAGATTAAAACACCAAAATGTTTGTTTTGTTGAGTCAAACACATTAATAAACAGAAATGTGAAGTTTTTAGTAAAACTATCTGAGAAAAATCTAAAAATCTTTTTCCCATAAGATTAACATGGGACACGTTTTTTTTATTTTATCCACAACCACTTAACCTAGCTTAATGATTCTACATACAAAATTATTTGTTTTTTCAGCTCTATAAAATGGCTGTAACCAAAATTGAGTGTTTTTAACATTTTGGGGTTAAATTTGCAAAAACATATTTTCGGAAAATTGTAAACCCCCATAAAACCCCCTTCCCATAGTGCGATCGATCTGGTTTTCGAACTTAACGTCATAAATGCTACTCTCCACATTTGTGCCAAATTTAATCAAAATCGGGTGTTTCTTTCAAAAGTTATCGCGGTAACGGACATACACATATAGGTAGATATGTATATATATATATATATATATATATATATAATACATATATATAAATTTGCAAAACACACACCTTGTTTGCTTAATATAAGTGTGAACATATGTATAAACAATAGATAGATAGAGAGATATTTATTTGTTTACCTTTTTAATTTGACTTTCCTATTTTTACTGCATTTTATTTCAGTTCCAGGTTTCGCTACATAGATAACCTAACAGCTGTTCTTGGCTTAATTAATTCTTCCATTTCGTGATCATGACAATAATTAATGGTTGTTTATACTACAAATAATAAAACTGGTTTACAATATAATGAATGGATTTATTAATGAAGTTGACATTTCAGGTTACAAAATAGGGATTCACAAATTATGGCACATAAATATAGAGGATTAACTTTACTATAAGATAGTTATTATTTTATACATGAAGTGCTCAGGGTTTACACAATGTTTATAGGATCTGCAGGGGGGAACTCGTGCGGCAAGAATGACTGTCTGTTCTTGTCTTAGTAAAATATCTTTTATTTTAATTGAATGTTTAGTTATGATATGAATTTTGACACATTGTAAGTTTTGCCAATGAGGATCTCAGAAATCAAAAGTTTGTAATACACTGTTATTGGCTTCTTTCAGTCTTGAGGAAATAAATAGGCTAAGCCTTGAAACTTTAGTCTGTTGAAAAATTAATTAATAAAAAGTATAAGTCCAGAGAATTAATCTTGAGGTTGATGTGTTTAGTTTACTTTAAAATATTCCAAAATGCTAGAAATGATGTTAGACTTGAAAATTGGACATCAATTATATGTTGCTGCAATCTACAAGGTAAGTTGGAAGGGTCTCACCATAGTTTTATATTGTTCATCACTGGCATTTCTTCTTGGCCTTGCAAAATGGGATAAAACTTTGCCAGTGACTCTTCTTACATAATAAAAGAGTGGATGGTGTATTCCACTACACTTTTTATAGGGAAAAATGTTAATTTTGGGTAGATACCCACAAAAAGCTAACACTTGGCCATTATACTTTTGGAAAACTCTATTCTTTTTTAAATTGTACCACATGGTTCTCAATAATGTTAGTCACTGCCATATGTTCCTGAAGTTCTTGTAGACACTGTCACTTGTTTTAAACACTTGTACTATATCAAATTAAATTTGGAATGAGATCAATTTTGAAAAATAAATAAAATTAAATAATTTGAAGCAGTTTACATGAATGAATTAGTGAGCCTTCTTATTACCTAGATAGGCCTATTATACATTAATGTGGGGTTTATTTATTATATGGTAAACTTAAATATATCAAATCTATGAAATGTTGCAAATTTGAACGAATAGTGTTTTTAGCATCTGGGGACCTCAAAACGAAAAGTTATCATGGCCTCGGGCTTAAGTCTTACCATGCCACCTACGGTAATAGCTTCTTCCCTATAAGGGAAATTCGCTAAAAGATAATCATGTTTATAGTTTGTAGAGCTGGACATAGAGTATTTTCAATATTTAATGCAAAATATATATATATATATGTATATATATATATATTTATATAAAACAAGTTGCTTAAAAAGAATTATCATTTTCAATCATTATGATCAAATATAATCAATGAACGTGTTTAATTATAAATGTTTTTTGCATGTACATTTTCTTGCCACTACGGTACTCAATCATTTAACTGACAAGCCTACTTTAAATTCTTTCATGTTAAAGATAACCGATTGCATTTTAACTCAAAATATCGCTGTCAATCACTTTTGACAGGATGATTCGTTTGACTTCGGTTTGTTACAACACATCGAAATACTGACAAGCTGTTACACTGCGGGTATACTCAAAATGAATACATTAAAGATTTACATTGATTATTGGTATGATTGTTTCACGTTACAACACCCTAGTTTAGTTTTAAATGTTCGATGTTAGCTTTATTTGGTAGCAACTAGTATTTTTAAATTTATATTAAGTTTGAGACGTTTACTCTACGCCTTGCAACTATTTAATTACAAATATATTTAAAATAGCTTCACTAGAAAATATTAGTGAAGTTAAAAAAAAAATGGGAATTAGTAATGACGGTTGCTATACAAGTTGTTTACTTTACCCTGGTAGCGAAGTTCACTACGTCACGTCGCTCCTATAAAATGTGTCATATGCCCTAGATACTGGTAAAGTATTGTTTGACAGATAACATTGGTTGTGCAAATGTTTTGGTTACTATAATATGATTGATTAATCACTAATGTCCTGTATTTGTTCACTTTAGGTTTTTGTGAGTGTATGTTCAATATAAAGCCATAATTAGTTCACATTTTACACTATTCTAATTAGTTATATGCAAAAAAAATAGTTTTACACAATAGAGTGAGATAGCGATAGTCACTAATATATAGTTTTTTCTGCCCTTGAGACTGGGTAAAGATCGTCGCAACGTCGGTGTACAGAGTTTTTTAAAAGCATCTTTGTAATCCTGGGAAGTTGTTCCACGGAATTCAATAAACAAAGAATTCCCCATAAACATCAGTACTACCTTCCTTTACTTCCGATCCGTGTTCTTTTAGAACTACTTAAGATATTTACTTAAAACTTAGCACTCCTTTAGGACTTAGAATACTAAAAGCATAATTTATATCTTGTTTTTATTTATAGCTTTTAATTCCTTTAAACTGATGGTTTTATCTGTTTTAAAAGCGAAATAAATTGATTATTATCAATGGAAATAGTACTTAAACATGTGTTTTACATTAAATTGAGTCTTAATAAGGACTATATATACCGTATATTATGAAACTAAATATTTGTATTGCCAAGTGTAACATTCTCTATAGTTACCACTTCTTATAAACAAATTATTGGCAAACATAAATTTTAAGTGGGGCCTGTTGATTGAATCTGGTTGAATATATTTTCCATACCACATACGGCGTAAGCCTCATACAGATTGGGATTATGAATCTATTTCACTAATTTGTTTGTTTATTAATAGCTCATAACTTATTTAAATACTGTTACATTATGTTTTAATGCATACAGTTTCACATTATGCAAATTAATTAAAGTATAGTAACTACAGATAACGGAAGATTTGTTTGATACGTCAATGGTCAAAATCGATTCATAAACAAAGGTAAAGTCTGTTTACGAAAATTCCTTCAGTAGATTCAGGGTTCATTTAAAAAATCATTATAATATGTATTTCTAAATTTATTTATTTTTATTTCGGGACAACTTTTCTGATACAATTCAGTCACTGTAACTTCCAAATCAGGTAATATAAAAGGTATCAAAATCCTAACAGAACATCGTACCTAATATTTAAGATAGATTTGAAATGTTATTTGCCAACAGCAGTGTTACGTGCCCTCAAACAGGAACCGGTGGTCTATAGGAGAGTGTTTAATGATCAATGTTTGCAGCTACCAATACCACGAAACAAATCCTGGCCTTGTCCAATTTGACTGTTGTGTTGATAAGATGGATATCAAAGCCAAAGCCAATATTCACAAGAACTCGGTTGTTCGTAATGTCAGGTTTATAAAGCTATTAAATTGCTAAATCGTATTTCATACAAACAAATTGTATATTTAGTTAAGAGATTAGTTAATTAAAAACTCTTTTTAAAAGTTACTTATAATTAAAACAGAGTCATGCACAAAGCTATTCATAAAAAACACAATGTTTCAGCACAAAAACAGTGAATTACTTATTTTCCAAAGAGTATAACTTATAAATACTTTACTAAATTAACCATTTTCAAGTCATTCAACCATACACCAATTGTAATCGTCGGATTTGTTATGTACAAATTACAGAGTTTCTCTATATTTACTGCAATCTATAACAGACTTCAACCATGAAAAATCCTTGTTTCTGAACCCTCCCTTGGACAAATTTTCAACTAAGATGCACGGATCTACACAGTCGAAGGCCTAGGAGAGATTACCGTCTCTTCAGCCTCTATAGCGTCCGTGCATTCATCCACAAAGTATATCAGGGCCAGCTTTGTTGATCTCTTCTTTCTGAAGCCATACTCCCTGTTACAGAGTTCAGCCTTAGATTAGTGGTATTGATTTATACTGTTGCAAAGGATATACGATCATAATAATTAAGTACATTAATTTGGAGACAATCTATCTAGCTGATTGAATTAGAGTAATTTAAGTTTAGCAAATATATTACTCACTTTACAAATTAAATTGATTGCAAATTGTTTAAACCGTGTTTTAATAAACACCGACTTTATTCCACAGGGTGTTGGCATTTCAGCCTACTAATACTCTAAAACGTCCGTCATTTTGGCTTAATAGAGAAGTATAAACTAAATATAAGTTTAAATTATCTGTTTACATTAAAACATATTCCTGTATTTTTAGTGAACAAAAGTATTTAATACACTCTTGTATTTCATATCTGGGTTAGCCCTTTTATATGTCGAAGAATTTGGTGGGATATATTACCATATCCGTCTTGAATATATATTCTTTTAATTACCTTCGTCGCCCTGTAGATCGATATTACAATATATTCAATTTTTCGGCCACCAACTTCGTCTTTATCTTCACGGATTAACCCGGAAATGAAAAACCATATAATCTTTGGACTGTGGAAGTCTACAAATTAATAAAAGATTAAATAGTTTAATCTAAAAACAAAAGTCAACTGTAATGTATGACCAACAGGTTCATACATGAGTTGAATGTTTATCTATTCAATAGGTTAAGCCAAATTATGTTACAACTAATTTGCCTCAAATGCATAAAACGCAATTAAGTATTCCGCAGGAGTGTGGTTAAGGTTCATTCGCTCCCAAAGTGGTTTATACTACCGTCAAAACTGAATAAGCAAAGCACTTGACTCCATTAAGACACCTGCATAGCCAATTATGGCATAATTAATTAATGCACTGTACAAACCCGATAATACCACATCATTATCGAATTTTAAATAAACGAATAATAATATTGCATTTTGGTTATATTGGATTACACTGAGTTTAATTTGTGTTTATATAGATAATAATCAACAGGATCAAATTAAATAGTCTCACAACACTACAAAATATATTTACACTTATACTGTACTTACATACAAGACGGTAAATATACAAATACCCCCGTCACAGCAAACCTGCATACTCAGCGAATTTCGAATGCATGTATATGTTTCTCAGTAATGTATAAAGCCACTTACCAAGTTTCATAAAAATACATTTATCAATAAGTGAAACTATAACTAAAACTATGCAACCTATAAATAGCATTTGGTTCATTCTCCATAAGAATAACATTTGCAGGTTTGCTGCAACAAGGAAGATAAGAAATGTGCTTTTATGCATAATCAATATAAATCAACTAGGTGACGCTGTTTACCAAGTTGTATTAATTTATGTTCATAATTAAGGGAGTTATACAACTTTACTTATTCCCCATAAGAATAACATTAGGGCTGAGTATGCAGGTTTTCTGCTACGGGGTCAATCAACAAAATATTTGGTGTGAAAATATGAATATACAAGAACTAGGTAAAGCCACATACCAAGTTTTGTCAATATACATTCATAAATAATCGAGATATGAAATTTTATTTATTCTTCATAAGGATAATATTGGACAAAGTTCTGTGTTTATCATTTAGAATATATTTGCAACGATTATACTAGAACCACGATTTAAACACCAAAATGATTGTTTTGTGGATTCAAACTTATTAGTAAAAACCTATCGTGAAGTTTTCAGTAAATCAAATGAGGAAAAGCCATACAAATTTTTCCCATGAGAATAATATGGGGTATTTTACGAACACGAATTTTGTTTTTTCTCCGCAACTACTTAACCTACTTTATTGATTCAGAATAGAATATTATTTGTTTTTTAAGTTCTAGGAAAAAACAATATTTAAATTAAGTGTTTTGACATTTTTAAGGTGAACAATGCAAAAAAAAACTGATTTTTGGAAAACTTTGACCCCTCGTAGAACCCTCTTTCCATGGTCCGATTTTTCTGCTTTTCGAACTTAGGTCCGCTTTCCCCAAGTAAATTTTAACTTAAACTCGGGTTTAAACTTAAATTTATGAGAAATTACACTTCCGAATGTGGTGTGGATAGTTTAACCCGGTTTATGTTAAACCTATAAAGAGAACACTGTTATCGATTTTATTCTATGCTAATATAACCTTAAATCCTGTGTAATAAACATTTGTTTTCAGTGTATCTAAAGGGTAAACAAACAAACCAAATCATATGAAAAATTTGCCATCTTGATATTTTGTGAATTAAACTAAACTGGCTGGATAAAATGTTTAGAAAAACTAATTGTGCCTTAATCTCAAGTTCAAAATAATCTCAGGTTTAGTTTTAACTTAATTTGGGGAAAGCGGCCCTTAAGTCATTAAAACCACTCTACGCATTTGTGCACAATTTAATCGAAATCGGATGTTTTTCACCAAAGTTATCGCGTTCACAGACACTTATCTAAATACATATGGTATACAATACCCCAATAAAAATCCCCTTCGGATAATGTGATCCACCTGGTTTTCAAAATCGTTCAAATAAATGTCACTTTACATATTTGCCCCTAAATTCATCAAAATCGGGCCATTTTTACAAAAGTTATCGCACCCGTAAACACAACAAAGTTTAAATTTCTGTTTTATATATAAAAACAAGTACGAAATTGGAATAAATATTGTTTTGTGCAGGTACATATGAGTTTCTGTCAGAAAAATGTTTTATATTCGGAATACAGATACAAATATATTAGTTAATACAAATATTACATATTTTCCAACCGTCCCCTATACTGCATTTTTTCCCTTCCACGATTCAACCCTCGGTCATAGGTTCTTTTCCATAGAGAAAATTCGTTAAAAAGATGGTGCTAGATGAGAAAAAGGTAGGTTGGATTCTCTGATTGGGCCTGATGATGACCGGTGTGATTGGTTAAATTTGTTACCTTATACCAATGTTTTTGTATACTTACCGTACTGTGTGTTAATACAGCATACATATTAATATATTTTGTATATTTTATCCTATTAATTGTAATGACACGTATTATGTTACTCAATATATTAGTCATGGAAAATAATACATTTATTTTTTTTCGACCATATTTAAATTTCACTCCGCAATTAAGATATATAAAACACAAACTTCAAAAAAACCTCATTGAACATGTAGTTGTCCAGGATATATAACGACGTGTTTTAAATGTTCTAGAGGTAGTACCATCAATTACCTCAATATTATAAATTAAATCAATTAAAACATTTACGTTAATGGTGTAATTTTAAAGAAATTTTAAAAAGTAGCTGTAATTTTTATTCCTCAAAACACACCAAAGTTTATAGTTCCATATATTGTGTTACTACATTACGTTTCATAACTTTTACTATAATTACTGTTACGTAGATCAATCCCCCTCCTTAATGATTACCGGAAGCTGTATGTATTAAAAAAAATTATTATATTTAGAACCCTTAAAACTAATTTCACTACTAACTTTGATGTTATCCGAGATAGCATAGAAATTTCCGGAAATTAAATCTTAAGTAATACACTAAAGTATTTACTAAATCTCAGTTCACAGGATGATTAATCAAATACATAGTATTACCCACCCTACATAGCAGACTTCAAACAAGTTCAACCTGAGCATGATGTCTGCTAATACTTTACTTGTTTATAGTTGGGTGTAGAAGTTGTGTAGGTTTATTGACCTGTAAAAGCTTTCCGGTTTGGCTGTACATCACTTTGTAATTAAAATAAAATATTGTTTTATTTAGAATAAGTAAAATAGTATAATAAATCTATATCGATATTTTCATCACTCATAAATCATCAGTACACTCACCGGTTGTTGCATACACGTTAATGTTTGTATTTGACAATCGGTAGTTGACAGAGTTTCATTCTCTATGCCACAAAAGAGCAATCACTAGAGCTACATGGGTATCCCTTTATTGAGACGAGTAAATGTTTTTTATTTGACTTATAAAGAACAGGAATATACTCTTGAAAAACAACAGAACAACTTTAAACAAAATGTTTAAGAACTATTTATGTATGTATTACAAGATATTTAGAATAAATATGCATACGCTAGGTTTTATATGTTTGTTTTAAGGAACGGCTCATAATATGCTACAAACTAAGTTATAAGTTCGCAAAAACTGTAATATTACCGAAGTTGTTACAAAATTGTAAACAAACTACTGTACCATCATATAATAGCAATAACATTGGGAAACATTTTAAGAAAAGATAAATCATATGTAACTTCGGCAATCATTGCAGGTGAAAGAAAATATTACTCTTGAATAAAGTAAACCTTGTGTTTGACTTTTTTATTAGTTAAATATGTTGTTCATAGTAAACCACAAACTTACTATGTAAGACATCGACGCTTTCAGGGCGAACTTTTTATTCAAATATGAAGAACGATTAGTGTAGAATGGATGAAATTCCATGGGCTGCCTTGTTACTGATTAAGATCGACTGATTATTTGGCCAGGATCTTTAATTAATAGACCAATGGCTCAGTAAAGGTTATTTGTTAATATTTTTTCCCGAAATATTGGTTAGGTTTTCTATGTAATGGATATCTTAATAATTTTAAAACTGATTTCATGAAACCGTCGTAAAATACATTTACTTTTGTTAAAACCATAAATACTAAACACTAATCAGCAATGGAGCGAGATAAAAATTGGAAAGCTATTATCGCGATTAGTCGGATGGTCACAACAGTGAAGGTTCACCATTTAGCAAAGGTTCACAGTTTAATATAAATAAAGTTGTGTCAGTTGTATTTGTGCAGAGAAAAGGGCTTCAGTTATGGATGCCACACAATAAAATATCTTTGAAGTCGAAAGTTCTGTTGAAAACAGTTTGTCACAATTGCAATATCCAAATACTAACCTTTCTATTTAAAGACTGTAAGCGACCGTAGTACACGTAGCTACCAAGATATTCCAGCTTTATTGCGTTTTTCCGTTTATAATGGCATTTTATAACTAATATAAAACAAAAATGTGTGTTTTAAATTTGATCAAATAAAAATCCACAAAATGAAATAGTTACAATTTAATTTATTAATAAATATCTTAATATCTCTTCAAATAACGACTAAAAAAATTAATATCTCGATTAAGCTGATATCAACCGAGGAGTTTCTATAATTTGAGTATCTCTAACAAGGTGTTTAAATACATAATTTATATCATAATTTATATGTTCGGTTACACTCGTATCCATTTTATCGGATTTGCATAGAAACACTTAACCTATTTAGGTCGCTTTCAAGTGCTTTTACTCAAGATACGATTTTGTGTACTAAATTAAATGTCACGTCTACTCAATGTGAGAGGTGGAGCTTGGATTAAGATACAATTATACTTGAACCATTAAGTATTATAGTTTGCAGCGATAAAAGAGAAACTCTGTAATATATTTGAAACAAAACCAACAATTGCAAAGGGTGTGCGACTTTAATAACTTCAAAATGGTGTTTTACTATGTTTTCAAAAAATATAACTATTATGTTAAAACCACGAATATCACTGCTTTACTGCTGGGGATTTGGTACGCCATTTACTTTAGTAACATATTTATAAATTATTCTCTTTGGAAAATAACTACTTCACTGTTAATAATTAATGTGATGAAAATTTGTAATTTTTGTATAACTTTGTGCAAGTATGTGTTGCAACTATTAGTAAATTTTAATAAGAATTTTTTTAACTATTGTCATAATTAAATATACAATTTGTTTATATGAAATAAGATTTTGCGATTGAATAGCTTCACAAAGCTAACATTACGAACCACCGAGTTCTTGTGAATATTGGCTTGGGCTTTGTTATTCGTCCGGTCACCACAACAGTCCCAGTTTGTACAGGCCAGGGTTTGTCTCGTGGTATTGACAGCTGTGAACATTCATCATTAAACATTCTCCTATTGAACACCGGTTCCTGTTTGAGGGCACTTAACAATGCTGTTGAGAAATAACATTCTAAATCTCAGTTACATATTAGATACGATGTTCTTATGGAATTTTGATACTTATTATATTACCTGATTTGTAGGTCACAGTGACTGGAATTGGATTAAACAACATTTTCATAAAACTGAAATGAATAAATTTGGAAATAAAGTGCAGCCGAATACCTATGATGAATGCAGCTGAATTTTGGTGGTTTTGTAAATGAACCTTGAACCCACTGAAGGAATTTGTGTGATTAAACTTTACCATCGTTTATGAACCTATTTTTGCGACTAAAATATAATGAAATACTCCCATAGCAGCAAACCTGCATACTCAGCGAATTTCCAATGCATATACATATATCTTAATGCATATAAAGCCACATACCAGGTTTCATCAGTATACATTCATTAATAAACTAGGAGTACGCTCTTATATCGCGTATAAGGATTGAGTGATCGCGTAAAATACAAAAAAAAATGTTTCAATTGACAATATACCACATGGGCCCTCCATTATAACTGCAGCTTGACAATGACATACAAATCCAGAACATGACAAACAATGAGGCCTGAAACCTGTCAATCAGTCAGACAAAGTGCATATGAATTAGTTACTCACCCCTCAGTCTCACTGAGGGCTGTATCATCTAGGACCTCATAATAATATTAGCTGAAGATTTTGATAAAATATAATATGTTGGCGGCAATAAAGGTCCCCAATCAGTGAGAGCACGTGGTTTAAAAGTAGTTATTTACACTTTGGTTCCACTGGAGGACCCATCAGGATATTTATTTTATTGTAGCTTAATATTGCTGTAAAAATCTATAAGTATAAATACAGAACTTGATGAACAATACGTTTTAAAATCAGTCAATTGGTTTTGAATGCCTAAATATTTTAAACTCTAATCCAGAGGTTTTAATGTAACACATTAACCTTTCTGGGGGGAGGGGGGCGGTGCCCCCCAGGCCTCCCATTGTTACTGTAGCTTGATACGGTTGTTCAAATACATAGGCAACCTATAAATGCAGAACTTAAAAAACAATAAGGCTTAAATCATTCAATTTGTTTTTAAGAAGAATAAATTGCCTCATTTTAAAAAGAAAAGAAAAGTAGTATCTTATGTTAAATACAATCTAGGAAGAAATTAAAACTCTTTGACCCACTTCTTAGAATCCACGATTCATTGTGTCAAGGTCCAAGATTTTGTATACATCTTAATATATAAATATCCCCGTAGCAGCAAACCTGCGTACTCAGCAAATTTCCAACGCATAAATATGCATATATATGTATCTTAATGTCACATAAACCCACATATCAAGTTTCATCAATATACATTCATAAATAAACGATTTATGACGTTTTAATTATTCTCCATAAGAATAACATGGCGGCTGAGTGTGCAGGTTTGCTGAAGCAAGGAACTCCAAAAATGGGGTCTTACACAAATATCAATATAACTCAAGTAGGTAAAGCCACATACCAAATGTGAATAATTTATGTTCATAATTAAGGGGGATAACATGTTACTTATTCTCCATAAGAATAACATGGGACTGAGTACACAGGTTTGCTGCAACAGGAACTATCGGCCGAAAAATGCTTTTTAGTGCAAATATCAATAGACCACAATGATATGAAGTAATATACCAAGTTTCATCAGCAAAAGTAAATAAATAAGCGAGATATACAATTTATCTTATTCTCCGTAAGAATAACATTGGACAACATACTGGGTTTAGCACTTTCGATATCTCTGAAACCATTTGACGTAGAGCAATGATCAAAACACTAAATTGTGCGTCTTTCTAAGCTGATTCCAATGGAAAAAACTAAAATTTGACTTTTTCAACAATTATATGTAAAAAGCTCAAAAAACCCACTTTTGGGATACAAACCCCCCCCCCAAAATACCTCTTCGGATAGGTCGATCCGTCTGGTTTTCTAACTTAAAGTCATAAATGCTGCTTTACACTTTATACCAAATTTTGTCAAAATCAGATGAATTTTACGACAGTTATCGTGCTCACGGACACACACACACACACACACACACACACATATATATATATATATATATATATATATATATACAGTTTTTGAAAGAATGGTGTTTTTGGCATCTGGGGACCTCAAAATGAAAAGTTATCATGGTCATGGGCCTAGGTCTTGCCATGCCGACTACGGTAATAGCTTCTTCCCTATATGGGAAATTCGCTGAAATGGATCCCTATTTCCCTTGGCCACGCCATTACTTGAGAATTCGTGGACCAAATTGAATAATTATTTCTTGTTGAGTTCGTTTATGTCAGGACAAGGTTCTTATAAAAGAAACATTTTTAATCCGACCTAAGAGCTCTGCCCCACAGGCCTTCAAAGTTCCTATTGATTTTATCTAAGTTCAGTTAGTTACACCAAGCAGCTGTAAACATACTTGAAAGGCATATACATATGTTGATTATAGAAATAAAAAGCTACTTGAATGGAAACTCTCATTTTGGAAATAAAAAGAGTACTTGAATGGCAATTCAAACTCTTTTTTAGCGAATTTCCCCTATAGGGAAGAAGCTATTACCGTAGTCGGCATGGTAAGACCTAGGCCCGGGACCGTGATAACTTTTCATTTTGAGGTATATATATATATATATATATATATATATATATATATATATATATATATATATATATAAGTCCGTGAGCACGATAACTCTCGTAAAAATTATCCGATTTTGATGAAATTTGGTATAAACGTGTAAAGCAACATTTATGACTAAGTTCGAAAACCAGCCAGATCGCTCTATCCGAAGGGGTATTTTGGAGGGGTTTTGTACCCCAAAAATGGGTTTTTTGAATTTTTTACATGTAATTTTTGAAAAAATCTAATTTTAGTTTTTATCATTGGATTCAGCTTAAAAAACACACAATTTGGTATTTTCATCATTTCTCTACGTCAATTGGTTACCGAGATATTGAAAGTACTAAACACAGTACGTTGTCTAATGTTATTATTATGGAGGAAAAGTAAAATTTTATATCTCGCTTATTTATGAACGTATACTGACGAAACTTGGTATATGGCTTCATCTGGTTGTGGTTCATATTTGCTCAAAAAAATTTGTTTTTGCCAAAGGCACCCGTAGCAGCAAACCTGCGTAATCAGCCCCATGTTATTCTTATGGATAATAATTAAATGCCATGTCTCCCTTAATTATGAACACAAATTAATCAAATCTGGTATATGACTTCACCTAGTGGATTTATATTGATATTAGCATAAAAATCCATTTTTTGTTTTCCTTGTTGCAGTAAACCTGCGTACTCAGCCCCAATTTTATTCTTATGGAGAATAATTAAAATTGTATACATTGCTTATTTGTGAATATATTTTTATGAAACTTGGTAAGTGGCTTTATGTAGTATTCAGACATTCATATCTATTGGAAATTCGCTGAGTACACAGGTTTGCTGATACGGGGGTATTTTTATATTCAAGTGAGCATAGCGCATGAGCTAATCCGGGAAGCGAGTGAGCGAAGCGAACATGCTTATCTTGAAAATGAACGAGTATTTGAAATAAAACAAATTCAATGACATTAGGACAGGACAACGACTGTTGGGCCAGCTAGTTATATATATTAATGATTACAGACGCTGTGTAGCATTTAAGTATCCAAAAACATAATGATCACATTCTTTTTAAGTAACGGTGTATTATAATCCCACTTATGTTTTATATTATTGACTATCTCAAGTTTAATTTATGCAAAATTTCTTTGCAGTAAAAAATAATATGGGGACTTCTGCTTGAAACAATATTTGATTGTGTATTAAGGGAGTAAAGTGCAACTTTGTTCCCTAAGGGAAATTGTTGGCGCCCGACACCGTAGGCCAGGGCGATAAATTTACACACAACTGTTTCCCACACCTCAAAAGCCACAAGTATTGATAAGTATTCACATTCACAATCGCTTTCCATTTTGGTTGCGTAATGCGTAATAACTAAACTCGGAACGTTAATTGCTGCTGGAGCAAAATATCAATCAGCTGATCCGATTCCCTTATAGCTGCAGCATTAATGATTGCAGCGAAATGTCAGCTGATTCTGTTCCGGGAGACAAAGTAGCACTATACTCCTTCAATACAAGGAGTAAAATTTGACTTTACTAAGTAGGTGGGGGGAAACAAAATTTATTATACAAGATAGGAACGACGTTTCCTTCCATTTTTAAAATGTATTGTATTAGTTCACACAAAAGCAAAAAGTTAGAGAAAACTTAGTAAACAAATTTCATAATCGGCCTGGAAGGACAAGTCCTGCAGAGTCCATTAACACATATATAATTCCAATTTCTGGTAAATAGTTCAACAAAATTTGATAAAAATGTTAAACAGGAGCATCTCTTTTACTTGTTAAACATGAAAAGTAATTTTTCACTGAGAAAAACATGTTTTCTGGAAATGAAAGTACCAATCTCTATAGGACAGGAGCTTCAATTTCAGATCAAAACTATTTTAATCGGTCCTTTAGTTTTTGTTAGTGGATTTACAAAAGGAATGTTGTTGATATTTGAACATGTGCTCTTATGAGAGCCAAAAATTAAAATTAATTTATTATTAGAAACAACACATCTAAACTAAACAAAGATATTGATGACATTAGTGTATGTCAAAACCTATTATAAGTTATATAGGTTAAGCTATTATAACCTATATAAGCATTATATTTAATAGATTTTGCTAGTAATGTACCGTAAGTGATTTATTGAAAGTTGAACAATATTTGTTATGGGAATAATAAACGCGAACATTGTGCGTTAAAAAACACCTAAAAAGAAAAGAAATGTAATTATGACAAACTGCAGGCCAAAACCTTTAATTTAATACTAAAACAGTTAAAATTGGCACAGTAGTTTTTGCTAATAGATTTACGTAAAGAATTTTTTTTTTTATGTTAATCGGGCTGTTTTGGGAGCTAAAAGTATTTTGTATTGAGAAAAGTCTATACTTATAATGTGATAGTTGTGCATTTGCGTGTATGTCCTAGGGGATTTTGAAAACGCCTACTCAAAACTGCTCTGGACCATAATGTTGTAGAGGATCAACAAATTGCAGATAGGTACTTTTTTGTTTTTCCTCAAGACCTCAGGACTCTGCCCCAGTGGCATCAAAAGCCGCCATTTTATTCTTATTGAGAAAATGTTTTGTTTTAACGGCTCCTCAAATTTGCTCAAACCATAACACATTATTAGGGGACTAAAAGACTGGATATTCTTATCAGTGCTTAGTGTAATTTCCATAAATCCCTTACAATGGTTGTTTCCGACAAAACATGTTTAAGATGAAAACATGATTAGTGGAATCAACATTTGTTAGCTGGACAAATTATAAGACAATATCTTTTGAGATCGAATATAACTGAAATCTAAAATACCCCCGTCGCGGCAAACCTGCGTACTAAGCGAATTTCCAATGAATAAAAAAGACCCACTGGCCCTCCATTATAACTGCAGCTTGACAAAACTGTACACAAGACAAAAAAAAGAAACGCACACTTGTTTTCGGATGTCAAGTGTGCGTTTGATATGTTTTGATTGTGTAATGTCTTAATATTACATTAAGCCTCTTACCAGAATTCATAAGAAATATAATCATAAATAAGCGATATTTAAAATATTCATTATTCTCCATAAGAATAACATTAGGGATGAGTACGCAGGTTTGCTGCAAAAAGGAACAAAAAATAATGGATTTTTATACAAATATCAATAGAACTCATCTAAGTCAAGTCACATACCGTACCAAGTTTCATCCATATACATTCCTAAATAAGCGATATATAACATTTTTATTATTCTCCATAAGAATAACATGGGGACCGAGTACCTAGGTTTGCTGCTTCGGGAACCAAAGGCGAAAAATTGGTTTTTTGATCAAACATTAACAAACCACAACCAGATGAAGTGATATACCAAGTTTCGTCAGTTTATGTTCATAAATAACCGAGATATAAAATTTGCCTTTTTCTCCATAACAATAACATTAGACAACGTACTGTGTTTAGGATTTGTAATATCTCAGTAACCAATTGACATAGAGCAATGATCAAAATACCATTTTTTTTTTAAGCTTAATTCAATGGTATAATTTAAAATTTGTTTCAAATAAAAATTACATGTGAAAACCCCAAAAAACCCATTTTTGGGGTACAAAAGCCCCCCAAAACCCCCCTTCGGATGGTGCGATTTGTCTGGTTTTCGAACTCGTTCAGATAAATGGTACTTTACATATTTGTACCAAATTTTATTCAGATCAGACTTTTTTTACGAGAGTTATCGTGCTTACGGACACATATATATATATACATATATAAAAATTTGAACGAATGGTGTTTTTGGCATCTGAGGACCTCAAAACGAAAAGTTATCATAGTCTCGGGCTTAAGTCTTACCATGAGACCTACGGTAATAGCTTCTTCCCTATAGGGGAAATTCGCTAAAACCGAAACCAGGGTAGACTTTCATAAGTGGAACGATATAAAAAACCGAATGAAATTGTTCGATAGGGTATAACGATTATTTAGGTTATTCGGTTATGGTTTCAGTTAGGCCTATTAAGGTTTAGGTTATTTAGGTTTCAGTTAGGCCTACCGTAAAACAGGCTTGACTCAGACACTTTTTTACTATTTTTAGGTTATAGTGCCTTCCCATTAACGTTCTCACCAATAAAAACCAGACCATTTTAAAGTGTTTGTACTATTTACAATATCCATTTACCTTTAGCCTAATTTATATATTATTATGTTGGATGTTATTATAACAAAAATAAATACCCCCGTAGCAGCCAACCTGCGTACTCAGAGAATTTCCAAAGCATATATATATATATATATATATATATATATATATATATATGTACCTTAATACCACATAAAGCCAAATACCAAGTTTCATCAATCTACATTTTTAAATAAACGATTTATGACATTTTAATTATTCTCCATAAGAATAACATGGCGGCTGAGTATGCAGGGTTGCTGAAGCAAGTAACCAAAAAATTGGGGTTTTATCAATATAACTGAAGAAGGTAAAGCCACATACCAAATTTTATGAATTTATGTTCATAATTAAGGGAGATAACACGTTACTTATTCTCCATAAGAATAACATGGAAGCTGAGTACGTAGGTTTGCTGCTACGGGAACTATCAGCCGAAAAATGTTTCTTGGTGTAAATATCAATATACCACAACGATATGAAGCAATATACCAAGTTTCATCAGGAAAGTTCATAAATAAGCGAGATATACAATTTTTCTTATTCTCCATAAGAATAAAATCGGACATCGTACTGTCTTTAGCACTTTCAATATCTCTGTAACCATTTGACGTAGAGCAATGATAAAAACACCAAATTGTGCGTATTTTTAAGCTGATTCCAATGGTAAAAACTAAAATTTGACTTTTTCAACGATTATTTGTAAAAAACTAAAACAACTTATTTTTAGGGTACAAACCCCCCCCCCCAAAAAAAATACCCCTTCGGATAGGTCGATCTGTCTGGTTTTTGAAATTAAAGTCATAAATGCTGCTTTAAACAATTATCCCAAATTTCGTCAAAATCAGACTATTTTTATGAGAGTTATCGTGCTCACGGACAAATATATATATATATATATATATATATATATATATATATACAGTTTTGAAAGAATGGTGTTTTTTGGCATCTGGGGACCTCAAAATGAAAAGTTATCATGGTCCCGGGCCTAGGTCTTACCATGACGACTACGGTATTAGCTTCTTCCCTATAGGAGAAATTCGCTAATCCCTAAAGGGTAAATTCGCTAAAAATAAATGAAAGTGTCCAGGTTAACCTCCACATACGGTCTTGAACCGGACATCCACCTAACTAACATTATAACGTATAAAGTAATCTCTTCTTCCCATAGTTGGACGGTGTTTTGAGGTCTGCAGATGCCTTTGCACCAATCAAAGGCTTAAAAGTTAAATAAATACAAAATTGTTATGGGTTGGGGATGAAAAAAGGGTATTCTTAGTCACGTTTCAGCTGTTTATTCTTTGCAACTAAAATGAAACTAAACAAAGAACCATTAGGGGAAAAGACGTTTAAAAGACAGTTAGAAACAAGGGGCCCATTATATTTTCCACGGACATGATTACTTATGGTCGATTTAGACAAAGAATACTTTTTCGCCACTGCTCTTATAATTAATACCGTATCAGAGCTAAAAACCACAATGATGTTATTAGTTATGGCGGGAATACTGTGTTTACGGCAGAAACGAGTCGTAACGGTTGAGAAGAGCGGAGCGACTCAGAGGAGAAACGATGGACGACTATGACGTCACTGCTCACAAGCATGACGTCGTATCACAGTCTCTGACTGTCAGAATAGGCTTTAGGCACTGACTTTATACATGAGTCGCTCAGTTTTGTCCATACATCTATTTTATTACATAGTTACCTTCAATTATAATTATTCTGTATTATATGAGTGACCAGATAAATTAATATGTTTTGAAGATAATTTGTATGGTGCAGTGTGACACTTATTCTAGGCTCTGCCAGTCTATCATAAATATATTGGTACTTAACGGATAGTACAGGGTACCACTTATTCATGTCTGCTGTGACGGTTAGGACTCTGGGTTAGTTTATCTTAATAAAAATAAATACCCTCGTTGCAGTAAACCTGCATACTCAGCGAATTTCCAATGAATATATAACATAACACATTAAAACACTTAACAGGATTCATAAGAAATGTATTCACAAACAAGCGATATTTAAAATATTTATTATTCTCCATAAGAATAACATTGGGAATGAGTACGCAGGTTTGCTGCAACAAGGCACACTAAATAATGGGTTTTTATGCAAATATCAATAGAACTCATCTCAGTGAAGTCACATACCAAGTTTCATCCATATACATTCATAAATAAGCGATATATAACATTTTAAGTATTTTCCATAATAATAACATGGGGACCAAGTACCTAGGTTTGCTGCTACAGGAACCATAGGCAAAAAATTGTTTTTTTGTGCAAACAACAATAAACCACAACCAGATCAAGCCATATACCAAATTTTGCCAGTTTATGTTCATAAATAAGCGAGAAATACAATTTTTCTTTTTCTCCATAAGAATAACATTAGACAACGTACTGTGTATAGCACTTTCAATATCTCGGTAACAAATTGACGTAGAGCAATGATCAAACATACCAAATTGTTTGTTTTATTAAGCTGAATTCAATGGTATGAATTAAAATTTGATTTAAATTAAAATTACATGTGAAAACCCCAAAAAACACATTTTTGGGGTACAAAACCCCCCTTCGGATGGTGTGATTCATTTGGTTTTCAAACTCGTCCAAATAAATGGTACTTTACACATTTGTACCAAATTTAATAAAGATCGGCCCTTTTTTACGAGAGTTATCGTACTTACGGACACATATATATATATATATATATATATATATATATATATATATACATAAAAAAATTTGAACGAATGGTGTTTTTGGCATCTGGGGACCTCAAAATGAAAAGTTATCATGGTCTCGGGCTTAAGTCTTACCATGAGACCTACGGTAATAGCTTCTTCCCTATAGGGGAAATTCGCTAAAATAATTGATGGTGTCGGGACAGGCGGAACTCAAGAACACAAATGTGGTTGAAATATTTATGATAAACTAACCTACCGGTAGCCTAACTGCTGTTGCGTGCTGTAAATAATGGTACTCTATATAATTTTTAAATACCAAATAGTCAAACTTCCGACATTGTGGATAACATACATAAATAAACATCACAATAATGTGTAACTTATTAGCCTATTATGTTAAATTGACCAAGCTTAACTGTTGGTCATCAACAGTAAAACTGTTGTGCAGTTAACATAAGCATTTAGATCTATAAGTGCATTTTGGGAATCAATGTAAGGTAAACATTACAGCAACATGTGTGGGTTAAACAAAAATTTATAATAGGCTTTTTATTTTCTGGGAGCATGTAAAAAATCAGTTAGGGAAGGAGTTTCTAATAAATTAAATTTGACTTGCTGACTGATTTTAACACATTGGGTGCGGCGGTATCCATATGGATACCACGAGTCCATCACTTAGAGGCGACGGTATCCATATGGATACCTGGAACGGTCAAAACTTTGATATTTTCCTGTGGCTCAGCCATTCGATATTTCGAAATAATACTTTGTAGCCACCTGAGTTGATACAGTAGAATGAACATGGCAACCTTGGTTTCTATTTTTGTCGCATTATCAGTAGGTAGCATGGGTGGGGGGGGGTGAGTATGCCAAGTTTGTTTGTTTTTTTTTTCAATGGAGACTTTATTAAATTTTTGTGGGACAATCAGAGATGTATGTGGAAATAAAATGGCAATTCGTCGACCCGAAACAACGCGCGCGGCCGGCATCACTACCAGGTGGCGATGGTTACCATATGGATACCCCGGCCGGCATCACTACCTGGTGGCGATGGGTACCATATGGATACCTAACTTTGAAGCCATCATCTCAAGGTAAATGCTGTTGTGATCACATTTATAACTATTATTATGTATTTCTACCTTCAAAATGTAAGTTTTTATTAAATAAAAACATTTCAGATTTCGGGTGAATATTTAAATTATACCGCCGCACCCAATGTGTTAATGTAGGATACTTCACAACCATTTGTACTAACTCTCTAATAAATAAATCCCTAACTAACGCCAAACAAACACCAGATCGCAAATGCAATGCAATTGCAAACTTGTGAGTCAGTGAATAAATTGTGCAAACAAGTGAATCCACTTGAAAACTACGACGTCATGCTTGTGAGCAGTGACGCCATAGTCGTCCATCGTTTCTTCCCTGAGTCGCACCGTGAGAAGAGTCACATCCATGGAGTATAATTAAAGTGTTACTTTAAAAATTTACACTGATTTTGAGTTTGAAAAGTTTTGTATGTGGAAATTCACTTCCCTCACGTCAGCGTGCTGCGTGCGAACTCGTTTTGTATTGCTATAAGTAAGCATTTCCAATTCCATCTCAATTAAGTTTGGAGTAAACAAAGATAAAATATGAGTATTTTTCACTGAAAATGTACTATATTCAAATCTATTAATCAACCAAATAAATAACAGATAAGACTTGAACAGACATAGTAAATGCTTTAACTACTGATATTGAAAATATTTCCTGAAGCCTTACTGATAACTTTTTAATATATTTTAGAAAATAAATAAAGAGAACCAAACAATCCATTTATTTTCCAAGCATTGTATATTTTTGATTTGAGTATATATGTTTTTGAATCAGTAAATAGTAACAATAGGTGCTCATTGTTGATAGAGTGGGGTCGAATCGCTGATTGTATTCGTAAAATATACGTTCCGGTAGTCGTTCGGGCCTGTAAAACGGGATTGGGCTTCATTTTTCGCTGGGAAAATGAGGTGCGATTCTCAATTGTTACGATTAATCACGGTTAGATTGTGAATTTTGGCATATATTGAGGCTCTGTCATCATTTTCGGTTAATAAACACCACGTTGTGGCCGTCGAGTTCGGACTTTAGAATGCGAGGAACGGTTGGTTTTGCAAATATAATGCTGTGAAATTGCCTATTTTGTTTTGCTATTTCCGTGGATAATATGCTGTGCGCTTGCCGCTTCAGGCCAATAAAACGTGGTCTGCTATACCAACAAATTCAGTCATATTGGTGTTTTCGAACACCATGTTGCGGTAAAATTTAAACACGGCCTAAAATGCGTTTCGGACATCGGTTTTTGTATATAAAACACGACCCGGCTTTATATATTACCGAGAAAATGCGATCCGATTGCCGTTTGTGAGCGATTAAGTACATTTCCGGCATAAAATACAGTTTGTACTCAATTTTTTGCCCGACAACAAAATTTGTGGTCGTGTTTATGACTCATGTATATATTCAATGGTAATATGCTGTAAATTTATCTCAAAAAAAATACCGATTTTGGCTGATAAATACATACGCCCGGTCAGTAAATTTCTCTAAAAACACAGTTTGACCGTTTTCAGGCTAAAATGTGGCTCGATTGACGTTTTAGACGGCAAAGTGAAAATATATTGTTATTTTCGGCCGATAAAATGTGTTTCGATCTTAGTTTTGGTAAAATCTTCGACTTCGAAAATTACATACTTTGATACTTCCGCTGGCGTGTTTGCCTTTAAGACAGCCACACACTACCGGACTTTTTCCCGAACAAAACATCGGACCGATCAGGATTTGGGGTCGAAGGGAGAAAATCCTGTAGTTAATGGGGCCTCCGAACCAGACATCGAACAAGACTTCGGACCAGACATCAGACCGAGCGCTCACGAGGCGGTTTTTTTAAGAAAGATCAAAGAAAGATCGGTCCGATGTCTTGTTCGGGGTCTGGTTTGGGGTTCGGTAGTGTGTGGTACCTCCATACGCTGCTCCGAGCGCCGGCGCTGTCACGAGCCCCGCCGCTAGTGATACGACGACGGTGAGGGTTGCAGTCTTGACTGTTGTCATTTTAGTTTCCAGTTCACTAGTTTATGTAAAGTAGTCTGCACGATGGAGTGGTCTGAGGTAAAAACTTAGATGTTTATTTCCGAGTACAACAATAGGCCAGTTTTGTGGGACTTGACCCATCCTTCACTACCACAAAGTGAAGAGGAATGACGCTTGGAGAAAAGTGGGTTAAATCGTGGGGAGGTGGGTGACATGGGTTAAGTGGGTGAAATCAACAGACAAGTACACTGCCGACTTGCACAACGGCAACTAACGTCGTCCCCACCGTTTTTACCCCGCTCGGTGGTTTTCGCGCTCAATCTGTCCGATCCAATGTCTTGTTCGGGGTCTTGATCGGGAAGAAGTTCGGAGTGAATTTAGCTACCTTTGTGCCTTGCTCCCTGCTCGATCCGATGTCTTATTCGGGCAAAGGTCCGGTAGTGTGTGGCCGCCTTTAAATTACGGTTTGGGTATAAACTATTGCGGTTTCCCTTGGCCGATAAACAACGTTTAGGCCTACTTGACGTTTTCGGTTTAAAAGTTTCGGCGACCATGAATTGCGGTCAAATTGCAATTTTTTATCCGAAAAAAACCGGTCAAACCGGTAAAACCGGTGCTGATTTTGATCCATGAAATCAAGGCAGTCGTCTTTTTAGGCCGATAACACACATATTGGTCAATAAAACGCGTTCGGATATTTTTTACGGCCGATGAAATTATTATTGATATGGAATTTTTATCAAATTTCCAGGGGAGGACTCCCGGACCCCCCACCACTGAGGGGTATTCTATACACCCCCTCCCCAAAAAAACGCGGGTATTTCCCCCCACCCAATGTGACTCCCTGGATCCGCCCCTGATCGTGCCTGAATTTTACTTTGTAACAGTAAGTAACAAATTCTTCTGTAACTTTAACAAACGGATTCTAAATTACAAAAATAGCGAAAACTTACATATAACAAAGGTTAGGACACAGGGGTCAATATTAAGACCGATTCTTTTTTTAATTTATGTCGCAGACTTGCCAAAAAATGTTCATTCCACATTTTCGAATACCATTCAGTACGCAGATGATACTACCATGGTAGTCCAAGGTGGGAGTCAGGGTGATCTTGATCATAATATAACTGACTGTATCTTTAATTTAAGTACCTGGTTTAAAGAAAATGGATTAAAATTAAGTGAAAACAAAACTGAAATAATCAAATTTAAGACTAGTGAACCACTTCCAAATTCAATTTTAAACAAAAGCTTTTTTTATAAATTTTTAGGAATAACAATAGATGCTAAATTAAACTTTTCTGCCCACATTGAAACATTATGCAAAAAATTAAATTCTTCTTGCTTTTCTCTAAAAGTATTGTCAAATTCGGTCAATCAAAGTATTTTAAAGACAGTTTACTTTGCAACTATTCAATCTAGATTAACTTATGGATTGGTTATTTGGGGAAGTACATCAGCTGAAAATTTCAATAGAGTATTTAGAATTCAAAAAAGGGCCATACGAATTTTGCATCATGTTGCGGTTGACGAGCCCTGTCAACAATTATTCCGAGAATTAGAATTATTAACCTTACCCTGCCTTTATATTTATGAATTATGTAAATACTTCATTAAAAATATAATTTTTTTTTTCAAAATTACACTAATTCTTATAACACAAGGCAAAATTTCATAACTTACCCCTCACACTCAACTTCTAAATTTGAAAAGACTCCCAACTACATGGCCCGCAAAGTTATGAACAAATTTTTAATGCTGGATAGGGACACGGTTTTTAATAAAAGTTTTTTAAAGAAAATTAAAACATTTTTATATGACAAAGCATTTTATGGGTTGAATGAATTCTTTGACTTTAGCTCTAAGTTAGTTTAAGTCTGAGATGTCATTGTAATGATAACTGATAAATGACCATTGACCATTCTCTATGTACTGTTTTGTATATTTTGGAGAAATAAAGATCTTATTCTTATTCTTAGGATGTTGGTGATTGGAGTAAAATATCCCACAGTTGTATACTTATGGAAAATTGTTATGGAATAGTTCGGAGACACCCTGCACATTTATTTAATACAGTATTTTAAGAAATTAATATGATCAATGTATTATGATTAAAGAAATTTGTTAAATTGTAATTCTTAAAATTAAAAACCATTTTATATTTATAATTAATGTTTTTAAAATAATAATTTTATTAGTTTTTAATACAGTAAAGCTATCCTAGCTTATTTGGGCCTAGATAATTCTAACCTCTAAACCGGTAATTAAAATTCAATTTTTTGGATAGTTCGAATGTTATTACCGCGGTCCCTTGAGATTCTAAATATCCGAGTTCCACTGTATTTAAATGTGCTCACAACTGTGTCAAACTTTTTAATGATAAAATCTAAATAGACTACAAGAAATTTACTCATCAAGACTATAAAGTGAACGCTCAAAATAATGATATATTTAAGATGAGTTGTCGGCGACATTGAAAGGCACATCAGTGGAAAATAGTAAGCAACCCAACCCTAGTCAACCAGTCGAGCCGCGGGCCGTGCGCCCTGGACTGACGAAGAATGAGTAGACGGAAAGACAGTGCTGCGTGGGGGGAGGGGGAGAAATGAGGAGAACACGCTCCTCTCTCCCCCCAGCCAGATCACACACACTCACAGCACTGGGCGAGTTGTCTTCCTAGCGGCGCGCGGTGGCGACTTGTAGAACTACTGCTCCTCACCGCCAGACTAGCCTAGCGGCCAAACACCCTTAACAAATTGTAAATGATTACATTAAGCTACTTGAGTTTTTTTGTCATATGGAATCGTCAACACAAGCCGTTGAACTGTTTCCCTGGTGTAGGCAGTATAGTTCTTGTACGATAAGCTGTTTTTTAGTCTTAAAAAAGTTTATTGCTGTTGCTGATTGTTTAATTGTAATTTTAATATTTTTCCTATCGAACTAATGTTTAAACATATGGACGCAGCAGTGAACTCGCTAGGTTGAAGGCAAATGAAAATGATTTGTATTAGGCCTAATCAATAAATGCCGTCCCGCACTTCTCGCGAATACGCCTGAACACATATACGGCCGAACTCCGAATGTTCTGAGTAATCCCGAGAAGTGTGGGAGCTGCACAAACTCTTTGGCAACAGTACACTATCGCCGAATGATTTGCTCAAATGCTCCACCGAGTGATCGGAACGAGTCGTGACAACGAATTTTGCACCAAATTAAACGAATGTGCACAATGAAGTAACCAGTACACGCTCGCCCAATACCATGCAATACCATGCTCGCCCATTCGCTTCCGCTCGTCACATTTGATTCAAGCCAAAAACCAGACAAAAATCGGAGCACAGACAAACACGAATCATGGCGAGGTGAACTGTCCCAAACATAAACGAGCAAACTGAGTAAACTATCGCGCTCGCTTTTGTTGGGCCATTGTGTACTGGTAGCAAGAATATGGGACGGAATGTTCAGTGAACATTCGGGAGGATGTCTGGTCGAATGTTTAGGCCTGGTCGCGAGATGTGTGGGACAGACTTAACCTATATACGATCTTTGCTTAACAATCACTTCGGTTTGCAATGTTTTGGTTTGGCACGTAACAGATGATTCTCACAAGCGATTTTTTTTAGTCAATAAAAGCAAGATGTATAGGTAGCTATAGTTTGTTCTTTTTTCTGTTCTTACAAATGTTAATTATTGTCATATTGTAAAGTTGCATTGGTGATAGCCGTCAATAAATAAATAAATAACCAAAACATCTAATTTTATTTGGTAACTTACCGTACGTTTTATTAACGAGATATTAATTTGTTGAACAAATTAAGACTTTCTACTGTTAATGAGTGGGAATTATATTTTTTTGTTGACCTTTGAGTTGTCATTTTGTCGTCTGTCGTCTGTCTGGAGTCTGGACCAAATTCCCGTAGTTCACCGTCCGTCAGGCAAGGTTTTGACATAGAGTACCAATAAAGTTATTAATTATAATAGTATGTAAAAATAAGAATGCATCTTTTAATTAGTATAAAATAAAATATACATACAACTTTTAAAAGCTAATAATATTTAAACCTTAGTTTTTGTGTTTCAAGTTACGAAAATAAGTTTTTTTTCCTAGTCAACATAAACATGAATAACTACAGTTTTGTAGTGAATCTATGACACTGTAACTTACGTTACTCTATACTTGAAACATAGACGTTGGCTAAATATCAACGATTCAAGTACCACTAAAATGGCTCCCAATGTTAATCTTATGGGATAAAAAATAGATTTGATTTAAAGATAATTTTATTATCACTTATCCAAATATTCCCAATAACGAACTCGACCGAGATTTCGTACTATAGAATCTATCTCTAAAGTTTGAAGTGGATCTGTAGAGGCGTTTTTGAGTTATTTATGACAAAGACACGCCAGTTCGAGTTGATTCTCTTACCAGTGTAAGCAGTAAAGTTATGTATAAGGATTTCGTTTCACTCAATCCAACTATTTATCACATTTTAAATCTTTCTTCATTAGAATAACATGGCGGCTGGGTATGCAGGTTTGCTGAAACAAGGAACAAAAACAATGGGTTTTTATACAAATATCAATATAACTGAACTGGGTAAAGCCACATACCAAGTTTTATTAATTTATGTTCATAATTAAGGGAGATAACATTTTTCTTAATCTCCTAAATAATAACATGGTGGCTGAGTACACAGGTTTGCTACTACGGGAACTATCAGCAACAAAATTGTTTTTGTGCAAATATCAATAGACTACAACGATATAAAGCAATATACGAAGTTTTGTCAGGATAAGTTGATAAATAGGCAAGATATAATTTTTTCCCATTCTCCATAACAATAAAATTGGCCAACGTACTGTGTTGAACACTTTCAATATACCAAATATTCGTATTTTTAAACCAAATCCAATGGTGAAAATTATAATTTTATTTACTAAAACATTATATGGAAATCACTTTAAAAAACCATTTTTGGGGTAAAAAAACCCCTCCAAAATACCCCTTTGAATAAAGCGATCTGGCTGATTTTCGAACTTAAAGCTATAAGTATTGTTTAACATGTTTGTACCAAATTTCATAAAAATCAGACCATTTTTACGTGAATTATCACTTCCACAGACAAATATATATACAGTTCTGAACGAGTGGTGTTTTTGGCTTCTGGGGACCTCAAAACGAAACGTTATCATGGTCCCGGGCCTAGATCTTACCCTGCCAACTACGGTAATAGCTTCTTCCCTATAGGGGAAATTCGCTAAAATGGGCTATTATCCGTAGTTTTTGAATGTTATTTCCAATATCTTATATGCCATTTCTGAAGACTAAGGACTACCCTGACATTTTATTTTATGCCCATGAGGATAACCAGGAAATTTCATTAATTTAAATTGCGTTGTAAAATGGCAGTTTATGCATTTAAAATTAGTATTACAGTATTTATATATTTTATGAGCTGATTATAAACAAATTAATTAATAAAATAGTTTCAAAATCCCAAACTGTATGAGGCTTATATAGTAAGCAGTAAGTAAAATATATTTAACCTGATTCAAGCAACAGGCTCTCTCGTAATTAATGTTTGCCAATCAGTTAATTATGAGAAATGTTAACCATGGGGGATGTTGCACTTGGCAATACAACAATTTTACTTTCTTTTATAATCTATATATATAGATATATATATTCATACGTACATTTTTAATCCGTAATGCAAATATTAGAATGACAAGGTATATAATCCATCAATTACCGATTTCAAGTCTATTTCAACTCTACCCGATTAAACGGATGTTAATGTGAACTGTCAATACATATATTGCCCTGATCATGACCCAGCTTCACTGTATGATATATGTTTTGGTTTTTCCAATATAATGTTCAATATATATTTCTTTTATAACAAATAAGGCCGTCAGTTAATAGCTATAAACTAAAACAAACCAATAAGAATATAGCCATTGGTAAGTGTAAAATAATTTTCATGTTTAAAGTCAATGTCTTGAGTAAGAAAGTAGTTCGTAAGAAACACATATCGGAAGTGTAGAGAGGTAGTACTCATGTTTTTGTGGCATTCTTGGTTTATCAATACTTGGAACAACCTCCCAACGATTTATATGAGATTTCCAAAACACTCCGTACAGCAACGGTCTTTACCAGTCACCATGGCAGAAAAAATATCTATAAGGAAAACACTACGGTATTTATAGTAGAAAACACTATGCAAAGAAAATGTTTTTATTGCAACCTTTAATAGGTACTATTTTATTAAATACCTTCAGTTTATTAACAGAGTTTGGAGTGCGCCGTCCACTAACATATATTACTAGTATACAGTTTGATGTAGTTGTATGTTTAGGTTAGGTTAATTATCTTATTGTTAATGCTTCCTTATGCGGTTTTACATTTCCAAATAATAAAAATAAAGTAATCTTTGATTTGGAAGAAGTAAATTAGTAAAATAAATCTGTGTAGGTGTTTTAATCTTATGTACAAATCAGCAGTGGGCCTAATTCAGGTCTATCTGTAGTCCTGGGCCTAATCACTGGTTGCTGTATACACATTATCCTTTCAATTTTATACATTCGTTTTGACAAAAGTTCTTTCGCTTAGCTACAAAAGATAAATTGCTCAAGCTAAACGAGTAGATATATTGGGGTTTGCAATAATGAATGGGCTAATTTGCTTCTTTATTTTTCCTTCCCCCTATTAATTCTTATGGGAGTCAAACGTAAATTTTTATACGTTAACTCTGTACGGAAGTGTCCTATTCAATTACATTAAAACATAAAAAAGAATCCTGATATTTGTTATATTTCATAGTTGTATACAGAGAAAACATTATTTTATAATATGTCAATTAAATGCAAATAGTTCGTTGTATATAAAAATAATATTTTAATACGTTTTAAGAGTACACAATAGCATTATAAACTTTCTTGTTAATCCATATATAGTTTTAACTTTTACATATTTTTAAACATTTCATAAATAGTTATGCTATATTGAACTGTAATTGTGTGATTTAAATAAAATGTTAATAATCATACACTTGTTTTTTTTTACTAAGGTTAAAAACAAAAAAGATATAGATGAATTGCTTTAGATCAAATAACAGATAACAAATAACTTAAAGGAAAAACTTAAGTACCGATACAAATTAATAATGCAGAAACTGGTTTGTTTTTACTTTTTGTCAAAATAAACTATACTAATTAAACTTTCAGTGTCATTAGATTACAATGCAGAGGATCTTCAGCCCGACCCCCAGTGATTAGATGTCAGAGCCTGTGTCTCATAGCCTCTGTATATGTACATTGTGCAGCATCAATGACCTTTCGTGTTTGCCTTCATCTCAGCCTCTGAGTTCATGTGTTAGTTTGACTGTTCCAGTGATATCTGAGACTGTCAGTTAATAGGTTTGAAACAGGTCTACCTCTCTCTATATTATCCGCAGCTTCACATTATAACTGTCAAAACTACTATAGCAGCTGGAATATATTTAGAGAAATGAATACAATATAAATTGGATTGAAAGTGATAATCTGAAAACTAAACAAAAATTAAATAGTTGAAATACGTGAAAAAAATACTTATCGATAAGTAGTAACCTCAAATTAGATATAAGTACTAGGATTACTGTTTTAAGTAGATGAACTTTTAAATAAGACACGTTCAAATTACACACTCAAATTGCATTGTCTGTTGTCTCGATTGGCCTACAAATACACTTTTTGATATTCATTGCATTACTTACTTACTATCCTTTTCTCACCGACTCTCCTCTAGGAGAGCATCGGAGGCTTCAAAATGGCTACGGTTGTAGTCATTTATAAGGTTAGGTTAAATTCGTTTCTGAGGGCGGCTGTGGGTCCAAGAAATGGTTAGGGGGTTTAATCTTCCAGGTCATTGAAGCCCTCGTTGATCAAAAACAGTTTCGATTTATTTGTTAAAATATGTAATTTACTAATTTCCTTTATTCTGGTTGGTAGTTTTTTAAATATGTTTAGGCCTGCATAATTTGGCCTTCTTTAAAAATGTGTGAGTTAATGTTGTTCAGCGAAAAGGTGTCGGTGACTGGTGTTGTGATTGTGTAATTATGGAAAAATGTCGTTCTATGTATGTAGCTGTTACGAATATGTAGAGGGAAGGAACATTCAAAATTCCAAGTTTTGGGAAAACCTCCATGCAGCTTGTACGCGGTGGCAGTCATTCTCAACGGGCACCTCGGCAGAAATGTCGTTGACAATAACTAGTAACAGAATAGGTCCCAGATGTGATCCCTGTTAATTTTTTCAATGCAAATTTGAAAAAAAGGATACTATTGTTTAACCAAACCTGAAAATTACGATATTAATTATATATTTATATACTTTACTAGAAATACAATAATTATCGTAACAGCACGGTTAATTTCAGTGATCGTTTAATCGTGTTATTAATAATTCGTTTAGTCGTTATTTGAAGAGTAATTAAGGTACTTATAAAAAAATTAAATGATAAATATTTTATTTTGTGGATGTGTATTTGATCAAATTTAAAATAGACATTTTGTTTTAAATCAGCTATAAAATACCATTCTTAACGGTAAAACGCAAAAAAGCTGGAATATATTGGTAGCTACGTGTATTATGATCGCTTACAGTCTTTGAATAGAAAAGTTAGTATTTGGATATCGCAATTGTGACAAATTGTTGTTAAATTTTCGACTTCAAAGATATTTTATTGTATGACATATACAATACATATCATAACGTATACATGACATATACATAACTGAAGCCCTTTTCTTTGCACAAATATATATATATATACATATCATATATACACAAATATATACATATCATAACGTATACATGACATAAACATAACTGAAGCCCCTTTCTCTGCACAAATACAACTGACACAACTCTATTTGGATTAAACTGTGAACCTTTGCTAAATGGTGGTTACCATCGCTGTTGAGACCATATCACTAAACACGATAAAAAAATCCAATTTTTATCTTGCTCCTCTGCTGGTCAGTGTTTAATATTTATGGGTTTAACAAAGGTAAATGTATTTTACGACGGTTTCATGAAATAGCTTTTCAAATTAATAAGATATCCAGTAGGTAAAACACCTAATCTGTATTTCAAAAACAATTAACAAAGAACCTTTATTGAGTCATTGGATATTAATTAATGATCCTGGCTAAATAATCAGTCGGTCTTAGTCAGTAACAAGGCTACACAAGGAATCTCATCCGTTCCACACTCGTCGTTCATTTATACTCACCTTAAATGATGCCCTAGATTGCGTCGTTGTCTTACAGTTATTTAATGATTTACTGAGAAAAACATATTAAACTAATAAAACGTTAAACACAATGTTTACTGTATTAAAGAGTTATATTTTGTTTCAACTGCAATGATTGCTGAGCGATCATACTTTTTTTTCTTTTCTTAACATATTTATCTACGTTATTGCTGTTGTATGATGGTAGTTTATATACAATTTTGTTAGAACTTCGGCAATAGTAAAATATTTTCAAACTTATTCTGTATTTTTTAGCAGATACTATGTAGCAGTTCCATATATCTTCTAAATATCTTACAATACATACATAAATAGTTCTTAAACATATTATTTAAAGTTTTTTTCTTGTTTTTCAATTGGGTAGTTTTGCTCTTTATAAGTCAAATAAAACCACTTACTCGTCTCAATATATCCAGACTCGTGTAGCTCCTATGATTTAATCTTTTTTGGAACAGCGAAAGAAGCTTTGTCAACTACTAGGTGTGAAATATAAACATTAACGTATATGCATCAACCGGTGAGTGCACTGATGATTTATTTGTGATGAATATATCGATATAGATTTGTTTTACTATTTTACTTATTCTAAATGAAACAATATTTTATTTTCATCACAAAGTGATGTACTGCCAAACCGGAAATCAGAAGTATATAAACCTACACAACTTCTACACCCAACTATAAACAAACAAAATATTAGCGGACGGCATACTCACTATCAGATAATTGACCCTTTGTAATAAGTTTGTCATGATTCATTGAAGTTTAACTGTGATAAGAATAAATGGGAGAACGTAGAAATAGAGGAGCAAAGTTTAAAATTCGATATTGAAAGCCATAATCTATAGTTTGAGCAATTTATCTTTTGTGGCAAATCGAAAGAAGTTTTGTTTAATACAAAAATTAAAATAAAATGACAATGTCTGTGCATCAACCGGTGAGTGCACCGCTGATTTACGTTCGATGAAAACACCTTCACAGATTTGTTTTTCCAATTTACCTCTTCCAAATAAAACATTATTTTATTTTAATCCCTCCGGGATGTCCATCCCTACCGATAAACGTTTAATATAATATAGTAAACCTAACCTAAACTTATACCTGCATCAAACTGTAAACTAGCAATGTGTTAGTGGACGGCATAGGTACTCAGGTATGCATTAAACTCTGTTTGGAGTCTGCTCTGAATGGTGGGTAATGTTATGTATTCGATTATTAATACAGTGAACTGAGATTTAGTAAACTGTTTAGTATATCCGTTAGAATTACTTAACATCAACGTTAGGAATCCAATTATTTGTAAGGGATCTAATAATAGTGTTGTTACAAAATACAGCTTTCTTTGGAACCGTAATCATTGAGGTAACCATCAAAAAGGTTAATTGATCTACGTAATAGTAAAAGCTATGCAATGCAATTTACTAACATAATCTATGGAAGACCTTACAATTTATACCAAACCAATACCTCCTCAAACGTATACCAACACAATATATATTTAGCATTTATTAGATTTATAATAGAAAATTGATGCTACCCCCTCTAAAAAATTTCATCAAACACGCCGTTATATATCGTGGACACCTACACATTTAATTAGGTGTGGTTGAGGTTTGTGGTGATCTTCATGTATCTTATTTGCAGAGTAAAACTTAAATATAGTTGAAAATAAATACCTACATTATTATCTATAAATAATTTCTTAAGTAGGATAATACGTGTTAGCGAATTTCCCATATAGGGAAGAAGCTATTACCGTAGTCGGCATGGTAAGACCTAGGCCCGGGACCATGATAACTTTTCGTTTTGAGGTCCCCAGACCCCAAAAACACCATTCGTTCGAAACTGTATATATATATATATATATATATATATATATATATATATATATATATATATATATATATATATATATATATATATATATATGTGTGTGTGTGTGTGTGTCCGTGAGCACGATAACTCTCGTAAAAATTATCCGATTTTGATAAAATTTGGTATAAACGTGTAAAGTAACATTTATGACTTTAAGTTCGAAAACCAGCCAGATCGCTTTATCCGAAGGGGTATTTTTGGGGGGTTTTGTACCCCAAAAATGGTTTTTTTGAATGTTTTACATATAATTTTGGAAATAGTCAAATTTTAGTTTTTACCATTGGATTCAGCTTAAAAAAACACACAATTTGGTATTTTGATCATTTCTCTACGTCAATTGGTTACCGAGATATTGAAAGTGCTAAACACAGTACGTTGTCTAATGTTATTCTTATGGAGGAAAAGAAAAATTTTATATCTCGCTTATTTATGAACGTATACTGACAAAACTTGGTATAAGGCTTCATCTGGTTGTGGACCATTGATATTTGCTCAAAAAAAATTTTGCCAAAGGCTCCCGTAGCAGCGAACCTGCGTACTCAGCACCATGTTATTCTTATGGAGAATAAGTAACGTGTTATCTCTTTTAATTATGAAAATAAATTAATGAAATTTGGCACGTGGCTTTACCTAAATGAGTTATATTGATATTTGTATAAAACCCCATTTTTTGTTTTCCTTCCTTCAGCAAACCTGCATACTCAGCCGCCATGTTATTCTTATGGAGAATAATTAAAATGTCATAAATTGTTTATTTATGAATGTATATTGATGAAACTTGGTATGTGGCTTTATGTGGTATTAAGATACATATATATGCATTGGAAATTCGCTGAGTACGCAGGTTTGCTGCTACGGGGGTATTTTTAAAATAAACAAGTTAATATAAACTACGTTTCACAACACTACAAAATATAGCCACTCGTATACGCTACTTACATACAAGACGATAATAACAACAAAAATATTAATAGAGAAACCTACCAACCTTATTCTCTGAGTGGGCCTGATGATGACCGGTGTGACTGGTTGAAATCGATTGCCTTGTATTAAATTGTTTGCATACTTACAGTCTTGTATGTAAGTACAGTATAAATTTTAATATATTTTATACTGTTGTGAGACGTAGTATTTTTATCCTTTTGATTATTATATATTTAAACTCAAAACAAACTAGGTGTAATCAAATATAATCATAATGCAATTTTTATATTCGTTTATTTAAAATTAAATAATTTTGCGCTGTTATCGGGTTTGTACAGTGCAAAATTATTTATGCCATAATTGGCTTTGCATGTGTCCTAATGGAGTCAAGTGCTATGATTATTCAGTTTTGACGGTAGTATAAACCACTTTGGGAGCGAATGAACCTCAACCGCATTCCTGCGGAATGCTTAGTTACATTTTATGAATTTGAGGCAAATTGTTTGTAACGTTATTTGGTGTTGCTTAAACTATTTAATATATAAATATAAAACTCATGTATGAAACTGTTGGTTATACATTAAAGCTGACTTTTATTCTTAGATTAAATCATTTAATCTGTTTTTAGTGTGTAAACTTCCACGGACCAAAAATTATATTGTTTTTCAATTCTGGGTTAGCCCGTGTCGATGTCGATGAAGTTGGTGGCCGACGTTTCGGAAATATTATAATATCAATCTTCAGGGTGACGAGGATGATTACAAAAATATGTTCAAGATGGATATTATAATATATCTGAAACACTGGCCACCAACTTCGTATACTTCTACAGGGACTAACCCGGAAATTAAATACAAAAGTGTAATAAATATTTTATTTAAAAAATACAAGCAATAGTTTTTAAAGTAAAAAGATCTTTTAAACTAATATCAAGCCTATACTTCCCTATTAATCCATTTAACTAGGTTTAATTAAACTTCTTAAGGTTTTGGTATGACTGTACAGTTTTATCAACAGTTTAAGTTGTTGATTTTAAGTTAGCAATTCTTTTTACCGCCACAAAAGACAAGCATAGTTATTCAGTCAAAAACAAATATTTTAGATTTAAACAGTGCAAAATAAGTTAACATATTTTAAACTGTGGCCCTTGATAAAATGACAGTGTGCGTCTTGGATTCCGATGCAAAAGGTCACATGTTCAATTAGCTTATTGAACCTATTGAACTTATTGAGCTTATTCAACCCCACTTGAACTTTAGGGGTTGAACTAATGTCCTTAAATCACGCAAGTAAAATTACACTGGTGGAGACAAAAACAACTTACAGAAGACAAATATGAAATGCAAAAATATATAATTTAAAGGATGAAATAAAATAAATGCTTAAAGTAAGTGTGAAATTATGGTTTTCTTATTATTCTTCTAAAAATGAAAGAGTTCAACAAAGCAAAGGACCGGGAATGTGGACGTTTTCAGTAGACTCTCAATTCAGATAAAATCATCTGATTTAAATATATACGAGATGCCGCCACCAAGAAGCCCCTGTCAGAAAGTGTTGGTATAAATCCCCAATAATGTAGGGCGACCAAAGCATAACCGTTGACTGGCATAAGAGCACATATTGGCACATAGGATTCTCCCGGTGACTCTCCATTCGACCCATTATATTACGGACGTTTTAGTGGGCTGAAATTTTAATACTGTGTCGCATAAAATCTATGTTTATTTAAGCATGGTTTGAATAAATTTCAATCAATTTAATTTGCAAGTAAGTAATAAATTTGCAAAATTTAAATTAGCCTAATTTAATAAGCTAGGTAAATTGTCTTCAAATTAGCTAGGTATAATTGTTTTTTAAGATCCTATATTAAATGTTAAAATATAAATCAATACCACTAATCTAATGCAATGCATATAAAAAAATTGTATTTGTAGGCCAATCGAGACAACAGGCAATGCATTTGAATGTGTCAGTTGAACGTGTCTTATTTAAAGGTTCATCTGATTAAAACAGTAACCCAAGTACTTATATTTAACAGTTTAAGTTACCACTTATCATTGAGTACTTTTTTACATGGTTCAACTATTTCATTTTTGATTGGTTTTTAGATCATCACTTTCCATCCAATATATATATTGTGTTCATTTGTCTTCATATATTCCAGCTGCCATAGATGGTTTAGTAGTTATAATGTGAAGTGACGGATGATATAGAGAGAGGCTGACTTGTTTCAAACCTATTAACCGACATCGTCAAAGATCACTGGAACAATCAAACAACACATGAACTCAGAGGCTGAGATGAAGCTGCACAATGTATACAGAGTAACATACACAGGCTCTGACATATAAACATTGGGGGTCGGGCCGCAGATCTTCTGCATTGTAATCTAATGACACTGAAAATGTGAATGGTCTAGTTTATTTTAACGAAAAGTAAAAACAAAACAGTTTTGTGCAATGTCAATAGTTACTTTGGAAAATAGACTTTTAGACCCTTAACCATTTTGTAAAGTTTTTGTTTTTTTACTCAAATTGTTTTATACATATTAAACAATTTCTAGATTTTTTTAACCATCATTACGTAATTTTACAGTTTTCTTAACAAATATTTAAACAGCCGCCATTTCGTAACTTAATAAAGCTTTTGAATTGCGGTTTGCGTCATCAAATCAGCTAGATTAGACCTTTAAAATGAAGTACTTCTAGACATATGCTGGCATTTAACATTTTATTCTGACTCCGTGTGGACCAAGTATCCACACGGAAATAGACTTTGAGACACTAAATAATTTTGCAAAGTTTTAGTTTCGTTACTAAAATAATTTTAAAGATATTATACCGTTTGTTTCCAGACTTTTTTTCCACCCTGTATATCTTACGGCCCATCTTTTCATTTTTTACCTTAGTAACATAATAACCTTTTAATTTAGCGTAAAGTTTGAGTTTGAGTGTTTTCAATATAAAAATAATTTAGGATATGTTTAAAAATACCTGAAACTTAAAACTATCGATGGATACAACTTAGAACGCTACTGTGATACGATTCTTACAACGTATTAACTGCTCATTCATATATATAACCAACTAATTTTATTTAATGGACGTATTGAAAATTAACGGTCTCTCTGTATACAACCAGGAAATCTACCAAATATTAGCAGTAGTTTTTTAATGTTTTAATGTAACTGAATAGGGCATTTACGTTTAGAATTACCCTCATGAAAATATTTAATCAGGTACGATCCAATTCTGGTCAGACCTGATCAGGTCTGATCAGACCTAATCAGGTTGAGTTGATCAGGCCTGATCTGGTATATCAGGGTTGATCAGACCTGATCAGGATAAGTTTGTCAGGCCTGATCTGGTATAACAGGGTTGATCAGACCTTATCAGAATGAGTTGATCAGGCCTGATCTGGTATATCAGGGTTGATCAGACCTGATCAGGATAAGTTTGTCAGGCCTGATCTGGTATAACAGGGTTGATCAGACCTAATCAGATTGAGTTGATCAGTCCTGATCTGGTATATCAGGGTTGATCAGACCTGATCAGGATAAGTTTGTCAGGCCTGATTTGGTATAACAGGGTTGATCAAACCTTATCAGAATGAGTTGATCAGGCATGATCTGGATATCAGGGTTGATCAGATCGATCAGGTTGAGTTGATCTGGTCTGATGAACTATATGAAACTTGAACAGGGATTTATTTTAGTATTATATAATCATATTTAAACATTATTAATAAGAATGAATAATAATATGCATAGTTTGTTCCCCTTTTTTCATGTGCCGGTCAACATTATCGCCTTAAAAATTATATCTATAGGAGCGGTTTTACGTCACCAAAAGTTAAATTGATCATAAATATATTATATAGATGTAGTAAGTTTTGTTTTTTTAAACACAAAAATCCGACTTTTCCTATACATACTTCTAACAATCTGCATTAGTACAATACAACAAAATCTTAAAAGTGATGGCTAGTTTTAAACTGGTAACAAGCAAAATAAGGACAGTATAATACTAATCATTAATTCATTATTTGTACCTATGCTATCAAACAGCTGCAAATATCAATATCGCGTGATTGGGCTTTATCAATACTTACACTCCACAAATGACATTTGTCAGAAACAAATCTATTGCAACTTAAAATCGTGGTCCTATACTGTTTATTTTTCTTAATTGCTTCCCTGTCTAAGTTGGCAAGAACCGCTCGTGTTGTAGTGGATAAGAAAACGGACTTCAACGCTGGAGACGCGAGTTCGAACCCTGACCGTGTCATCTGATATTTCTTGTTATGATTTTTTTAATTTGTTATTTGTATTAAAGTTGTAATGCTTATTTAATGCGTTTCAATGATAAAATATGTTATATTTTGTGTTTTAGCGAATATCCCCTTAAGGGAAGAAGCTATTACCGTAGTCGGGCGTAGTACCTAGGCCCGGAACCATGATAACTTCTCGTTTTGAGGTCCCCAGATGCGAAAAACACCATTCGTTAAAAATTGTATAAATAAATAAATATACATATATATACATATATATATATACACTTTTGTGTGTCCGTGAGCACGATAACTCTTATAAAAATAATCCGATTTTGACGAAATTTGGTATAAACGTGTAGAGCAGCATTTATGACTTTAAGTTCGAAAACCAGACAGATCGACTTATCCGAAGGGGTATTTTGGGGGGGGGTTTTGTACCCCACAAATTTTTTATTTTTACTAATAATTTTTGAATAATGTCAAATTTTAGCTTGTTATCATTTGAATCAGCTTAAAAAGACGCACATTTTGGTGTTTTGTTCATTCCTGTACGTCAAATGGTTACAGAGATATTGAAAGTGCTAAACACAGTACGTTATTTTATTCTTAAGGTGAGTAAGAACAATTTTATATCTTGCTTATTTATCAATGTATCCTGATGAAACTTGGTATATTGCTTCATATCGTTGTTGTCTATTGATAATTGCACTATAAAACATTTTTCGGCCGATAGTTCCCGTAGCAGCAAATCTGCGTACTCATCCCCGATGTTATTGTTTGGAGAATAAGTAATGTATTATCTCTCTTAATTATGAACCTAAATTAATACAATTTTTATGTGCCTTTACCTACTTGAATTACATTGATATTTGTATAAGCCCCCATTTTTGTGTTCCTTGCTTCAGCAAACCTGCATCCTCATACGCCATGGTATTCTTAAGGAGAATAATTAAAGTGTAATAAATCGTTTATTTATGAATGTATACTGATGAAACTTGGTATGCGGCTTTATGTGTTATTAAGATTCATATATATGCATTGGAAATTCACTGAGTTTGCAGGTTTACTGCTAAGGGGATTTATTTACTGTTGTATTTATTAAAAGTAGATCAGGTTCCGAACAGAACCAGATCAGATTCTGATCAGACCTGATCAGAATCTGATCTGGAAACGGATCCAATCCTGATCTGATTTGGATCAGGTCTGATCAGAGAATTTTGATCTGACCTGATTGGAAATTTTCATTTGGGTAACGTATTAAAAGTTAAATTTAACTCTGATAAGCATAAATAGGAGAACGTAGAAATAAAGGAGCAAATTACCCCATTCGTCATTGCAAAGCCTGATATCTACCCGTTTCGTTTGAGCAATTTATCTTTTGTAGCAAAGCGAAAGCAGCTTTGTTAAATACAAAGTATAAAACTAAAAGGATAATATCTTTGCAGAAATCAGTGAGTACCCCCACTGCTGATTTATGTCAGATGAAATCACCTACTTAGATTTATTTTACTAATTTACTTCTTCCAAATAAAATGTTATTTTGATTTCATCACAATTGCACCGGGAAGCTTTTGCATTAATATTATAAATATAACCTAAACATACAACTACAACAAACTGTAATATGTTAGTGGACGGTATACTCAGGTATGCATTAAACTCTGTTTGGGGCCCACCCTGTAGATTGGGTAATATTATGCAATTCATAAATAATACAGCGACCTGAGATTTAGTAGTGTATTACGTTGGACTTAGTTAATTGATCCTTCTATATGCTCTCTGATACTCTAATATCAAAGTTAACATTGAAATTATTTTCAAGAAATAAAATAATATTTTGCAACAACATGCTGCTTTCTTTGTAAAGATTGCACTTTAAGAAGGTTGTTTTATATTCGTAATAGTAATAATAGTAGTAAAAGTAACAGTAATTACATTCAATTTTTTAACACAATCCATAGAACTTCAACTTTTTTAAGGAATAAAAAGTATACAACAACCTTTCACAATTTCCCCAAACATATCAAAAGAAGGTGTATCTAAGATGTATAAAACTTTTTAATATTTAAATAACTGATATTACTCAAACTAGAACATTACAAACACGTAATTATATCTTCTCTGTCAAAATTTATATTAACTTTATTGTAATTTGTAAATTTATTTTACTTCACACAACAAATGTATTATGATATATTTAAAATATTCCTAACCAACTCTCTATATGTATTACGTCTAACTGTAGTTTAAACTAAAACACTCTCTGATTCAATGCTTCGTTGAGTAAGGAGTTTTTCCTTCGAAGTTACTGTTTGTTGACAAGTTTTAACAATCATTTGTTAAGGTTGTTTGCAGCACCATTTTGTTCACAATCTCTTTAGTATTTTACAATTTTTTTTCGTCATTACATCATAAAATACGTCATTTCAATCATATTTTAATTATTTTCTAGATTATTAAACAATATACCGGGTGCCCCATACAGGTACCCCCTAGCCTTTATGAAATCCCCCCTTTAATCTTTTAACGACTGTAAATTTTCAAACAATCTTTGGTAAATGTCATTAGCAAAGATCAAAGTATTTGTTTAAGTGGTTAAGGGTTTCAACCCTCAATCCTAAGTAGGGGTTGCTGGGGGTAGTTTTTATTTTTTAAATAGCAACCACTAACAAGTAGCTTTAATGTATGGCAAAAACAAAGGTTTTAAAATGACTTTATTTCACTTTAAATGGTATTTGTTCAAAGGTCTGATCAAAGACCCCCATTGTATCTGATTTTTGGTAAGGAGGTGAATCTTACCAGTTGAAATAACAAAATCAATAAATTTTTGGCGGGCTATAACATTAGATTAAATAAACAACTAGAGAGGTCTAGTTTGCGGTATTCATTTTATTTTTTTATCTTATTTAAAATGATATGCAACTTGTTAGGGGTTGCTATTTAAAAATAAAAACTACCCCCAGCAACCCCTATGGTGAGTTTTGAAACCCATAAACACTTTAAAAGATACTTTTACTTATGCTAGTGGCATTTATTAAAGATTGTTTGAAAAATTACAACCGTTGAAAAATTAATAGAGGGGCCTTTATGGAACACCCGGTATAATTAAACCAAATCACGTTGTATGTTATTTAATGCGTGGTGACAAATGGCTTGCAATGTTAAGCATTTTTTATGTATACAAATACATTCTTATAAGAAAAATGTATTTAGTTATAAATTAATTAAAACATTATTGGTTTATTTAGAACTTTATTTCTACTCCAATACGAAGATTATTTTGTTGGGTAATTTAAATAATGGTTATAATTTGGAAGAGGTGGCTCAGAATTAAAGGAAAGTGAAAATTAAATGTCGGAAAGCTCATTTTCAATATATAAATAACTTAACTAACGTAACTGTCATAGCATGTTTTATAAGAAAAATGTAAACCTCGGTAAGTAAAATAAAGTATAACAGTGCGCTACGAAGGTTAGGCTAGGTAAGGGTATGAAAATAAATAACTAAAATGTAAGAAAACTAAATTACACTATCGTACTTTTTCAGGACTAGAACTGGCAGGAACATAAAATTCCCAATAACATTTAGACCAGTCTATAACGGTACTAGATGACAAATCAGTTGACGACATGTAAGTCTTAATTGGCATTTTTCAAAACACACCAAAATAGTGAAAAGCAAAAAATCATTTGTAAGTGGCAGTTTTCCCCGTATAATTCATGTACCGTCGTTTTTAGATACATATGTATAGCACAGATATTTAATATAATTTTTCTTCTGGTTGTATAAATCAGCAACTGTTATTTACAACGGATTAGTAGTGCGGTTTCACCAAACCATTTACCACTACCACATGACGGGCACTTCTTACTTTTAGGCAACGCACCATGGGGATAAACCAATTAAAAATGTTTTTAACAGACTCAGATAACAAAATCCCCGTTAGGTACCACCGTCAATTCACAAGGGTCACCACACACACGCAGCGGCATGTTACACTGGTCAGCCATCACTCATTGGCACTGACTGTACACCAGCGGCATACAGCATAGCTGCCTTTAAAGATGCATACCGCAATAGTCAGCGGCAGCTAGTGCCTTATCGCGTCATCTGTTTGCTTGTCTTAATATTCAATTATAACTGGTAAACCCGCTTTCCGACATTTAATTTCTGGTTTACTGTTATCCTTTTATATCATTAAAACATGATAACGTCATATGAAAAGGCTTGTGGTCGAGGCACCTCTTCCAATTAATTACATAAATAATAAATATACACTTTTTCAGTTAAGTTAATAACGAGAAAAAGTAGACTTATTTCCCATAAATAATTTAGTACAAATCACCTCATAGCGTTCGTTAATTGGATTATAAAATTACAATTTTATTTTATTAACGCAGTTTATAACCAAGGCTGATATGGTTTTAAACAGTTATGTTTGTTTTCTTATTTCATATATCATTTTTTCTATGCAATGAGTAATGTGAATAAATGGTATTAGCATTGTGTGAAATAGTTTGCCAAGTTTTATTCACATCACCCAATCTGTGGCCTGTTTATCAATATTAATTGGTTTTAAGTGGTAGTTAGTATCAGCAAGAAACAACGGTCGCAATATCCGGCAATTGGCTGGGTCTTCCCGAGAATGGTTAAGACGCTGTTAAACTTCTGATACCGTGTTTAGCCAATGCAACCAGCCGGAATTTGTTTATCACTTTTACATCTTTAGTCAAGACTAATGTTTTAATGTAAAGTATTATATGAAAGTTGAGAAAGTAAGAAAACTTATTTAACTGCGGGGGATCTTAAAAAGTTAAGGATTTAGTAGGAAAAGGTCAGTTTGTATTTTTACGGGTAATGTTTCAATTTAGCAATAATCTCTTTGATTAAGTTATGATCAAGCCTGAAGTTATGATCAAGTTTGTTAAGCCTGAGGGCTTAACAGGGCGGATCGCATCAGAAAATAAAATCTACTTTCAGTTTTCAGTGATAGAAGAAAAGTAATTTAATTTAGACAAAATAAATTAAGCTCTGAATTAATTGTTAACGTGCAATTAAAGGACTAATTTGAGCAAATTTTAAATATTTTGCATTTATAAGCAAAATACTGCTAAAATATATTGCTAATAAAAGTAATAAATTTATATATATATATATATATATATATATATATATATATATATATATATATATATTGTATATTATTAGTTTTGTTCGGTTACTTCAGATTTATTTTTAATAATTTGTTACATTTCTTTTAATACCAACTTAAATAGAATACCCACTTATAATTAAGTTATTTCACCCAGTTCAGATGTTATGGCCTCATAAATATATGACAGGACTTTCAAAAAACGCTTCTAAATATTTTTAATTAGCATTTTAAATTATTTTCCTGTCAACTAGTATGCATGTTAGTTTTTGTTCGCTAATTAAGGAAACCTTTTTGAATTAATTAATTGAAATCGAGTAATATGTACGGACTGTTGAAAACCTGTTTAAAATCACTAATCAGTACGAATGTTTACTTTTTAATAATTATTTAAAAAAAGGCAGCATTAGATATTTTTATCCCGCATTTTTTTTATTTTTTTTTAAGAAGACAAAAGTGGGAAACTTGTTTTTTAACATTCTCAATACCATAATCAATAAATTATCATGTATATGTTTGTTTCAACTACAGAGAAATTTAAGAAAAAAATAACAAATTATTTATTATTCACTGCAATTATTATATTAAATATTCAGTATTTTTAAAATATATTGCGATAATTTTATTTTGTATTTAAATTGCTTTGTTTCAAATGCGTAATTGTGTTTTCCGTTACAATAAATTAAATGTGAAATATTGCTCGGATTGAGATAGCAATGATTCTATCGGCCTCTCGGATATGTACAATATTGTGCTTGGAGCTGTGTCGGTAATGAACACAAGGCTGTACAATCAACACACCATGTTGACTTTGTATACAATATACCATCTGGCAAGCTATAAACAGCTGGGTGCTTTGAGCTGATCACAAAGCAACTATGTCTAAATGCCTTAGGTGCTTTTGACTATAAAATGTAATTTATTTACACACAATATTATATCGGAATGTAGATGGATATGAAAAGTTTAAATAAAATCTGAGACGTCAATTGATAATGCGTCAAAAAGTGGTGATATACTTTTGAATAGCGTATAACCTTATAATTTGATTTATTATTCACATCTGTAATGTAGTTTGTTATTTATTTATAAATATTGTAATTTTAATTTTAACATACCTATAAAAGGCAAAGCCCTCATAGACTCACTCATCAAGAATTCTCCACCTTCCCATGAGCTGAAATTTTGTACACTGATTCTTTAGGTCTTAAATAGGACAACTAAGCAGTTTACACGCCGGTATCTCCATAGATCTCCGCCCCACAGACCATGTTACCATGTTATTCTTATGGAAGAAAGATTTGTTTTGATGATATCAGATGACTAATTTAAAATATTGTAAACAGCTGTTGCTATTCTACACAAACAGTAAAACCACGGTAGAACGTTGATTTATAATTCTTTTGAACAGGAGTAAGCCAATAATGTTAAAAATGGGCGAGTGTCTTGCAAAATCTACATTACCACCTGTTTCTTTAAATTTGTTTACAAACAGTTGTTATTATTCATTGGTTTGTTTATGTTTATGATTTTTATTTTGTGTTGTGGTGCGACAGGTTAAAAGCTAATTTATTGAATTTGTTTATGTTTATGATCTTTATTTTGTGTTGTGATGTGACAGGTTAAAAGCTAATTTATTGAATTTTATGATATTTTAGTTTTTTTGTTTTTGTCATGAGTACACAATTTTAGTAATATATTTATTTCTATTGGTTTCTTTTATATATATATTTTTTGAATTTTTGATATGGATACAAAATTAACACTATTTGGAAAAACAGACTCACAGTTTAGAGTTATTCACATGCCTCCAGATGGTTCGTGCCTCTTTCATTCTGTATGCTATTCAGTTTACGGAAATAATTTCTACAGCGATCAAGTAAAAGAGGAAATTGTTAACTATGTTTCGACTAATTGGGCAAAATTCCAAATTTTAACTCATGATGTTAAAGGGGATAATTACATCTCCCTTGAACACTACCGTCGTGAGATGTTGAAACCATCAACTTACGGATCAGCATGTGAGTTGATTGCCGCATCTGGGCTCTTCCACTGCATATTCAGAGTGTACCATGATGGTTATTTACTCCAGAGCTTTGGTGTAGAGGGAACAGCATCTGATCGTATAAATTCAAACGGGGCGAAGCCCGCGGGTAACTGCTAGTTTATTTATAAATATTGTAATTTTAATTTTAACATTGAATTTTGTAAACTTTGAATAACAGGCATAAAGGATATTTATTTTTTAATAACGGATTACAAAATAATGTATTGAAAGTATGTAAAAAAGCAACATTTAATAAACAAATTATCAAAAGCTTTTTCGATGTGTTTTGGCATTTTTTTAACTGGTTGTAATTTAAATAGGTGAAATATGTGTTTAAAAGGTTGTTAGGAACATGTTTTAAATGAACTAAGATTAACTCTTTTCTATCTCGGTAAATAGAATCAGGTAAATTATAAAAATAAGATACATGTTATTAAATAATTTTATAAAAAAACCGTAACAATTTGTATTCGTTTACCATAATTTTTAACATTGTTTTCATATTTTTTTTATTTTTACCTAAAATAATGTAAATGCAGTATAAGTGTAAACATACTCTTATGTATTAAAAGCCTTTTTTAATTTAAATCTGTAGGCAAAATAATATGTACATTGTTAACGATTAGTTTATTTTATTTTATGAGCATTCAATACGATACCTCCGTAATTAATAGTTTATTAGATTAAAAAGGAAATAACTTAAATAATCACCAAGCAAAACTATATTTATAATCAGTAAATGTTCATGACCGGCATGTTAAGATAAGCTTTTACAGGAATAAATATACATTAATTTTAAAAAAAAAGCTGTTAAGATTTTTAATCTTTACTATATTTCATTTTCTTAACATTTCCTTAGGTAGCAGAGCGCTTCATGTACAATACGGTCAACAAATTTATTTGCATTTTGAGAACTCAAGCACTAAAAATTATACTCTGAGCAAGGCTATTATCAGGAGATCCTTCGTCATACATCATTTTGTACATCGCTTGTCCAAATAATGTCTTACACATGCCATTGATGTTACACATTTTCTTCAACTGTGAGCTAAAAGAGTATTGTGTCAAGTGTAGCGAAACTTATTTGGCTAAGTGTTTCACACAATTAAGTTAAGTAACAATAATATTCAGCTGGTAAATTTATATTCTTGATGCTAAAATCCATATGGAATAAGCTTGCCTCGAATATGGTTGAATCTGTTGTGATCAAACGCTTTCTTTCACAATAATAGTAGTGGCACAGGATATCTGTCGACGTTTTTTTTTCAAGTCTGTTAAGCCTTTATCACAGTTAGTTGGCTAGGATTCTTTTTCAAACTTTACAATCATTTCCTTCTGCATTTACATACTTTATATAGAGTCCTAAGCAGGAAGCTGATAACAGGGTGTTCCATAGCCGTAATGTCATTGTTATTCTGCCATATAATCATTGTCGAATGCACTCTCAACTTAGGATCACTATGTATTATTGTTTATATTTCGTTGAAAGGGGAGCAATCATTATATCTACTAAAGCTATGTAATTGACCTCAGGAAATAGTAAGGTGCAGAAAGTCCCAAATCTTTTAACAAGTACCGGCAATATTCATCATGTTTTTCATATTACTGACGTTTGTCGTGGTTCGGGCAAAATTAAAAGTTAAAAATTACAAACTGTTAACGAACTAGTTTTGTGTGATAATTATTAATCAACTTCTATGGTTTTTTACCAGTTATCGCATAATCACCCCTCTCTGATTAAGGGAAACAATCTTATCCTGGGTATTTTTTTGTGATCCACCTAGAAAATAAATCAATTTACATTCATTTTTGATTTTTATCATGGTATATATATCTTTTAAAATTTCATTTCGAACATGTTAAGGTTATTTTGATCCACAATTTAACAACTACTTTAATAGAATTTCTGTACACATCTGACTCTCTTTAAAACTAAGAAGAAACTCAAATTTTTAAATTTAAGTATGTTATTTAAAGCTAGATTTGTTTCTGGTCTTATTCATTAGATCAGTCTTAGACTGCACGTGTACATAAGCTTATATACGTTTCAAAAGATTTAAAAATTGATTGATAGGCTAATGCTATAGATTTTAATCTTTCAGCTTACTTTAACAAAAGAAATTTGTTTAAACCTTAGGCTTTTAGGATGCAACATGTAATTTTATGAAACAAGCTGGCACGCCAGATAGAAAATAGAGGTAGTCCCGCCAAAGAAAAGCTATATTATGAACACTTGACGCCACTTCTTATATATTACGAGCAAGAAGATTAATCTATTTATATTTAAATTACAATTTTAACCTGTTTAACTTTTTTACCGTCGTGGCAGTTATAAAATCAGAGAGCTCAAAGTAAAGTGTCGATACATTGTTGTTCTTATAAATGTATTGTCTTGTTTGGGAATATTTTACAAAATAAATGGTGTGCATTTCTTTACAGACATGAGTGCAATGAGCTAACCACAATAAGTAGCTGGGTAGCGTAGTGGTTATCGTGGTCACCCCGTAATCCGAGTTTGCCAGATCAATCCTGATCAAAATCGAAAAATTTTGAGAAGGTTCGAAACTGGACCTAGCTGCCAAAAATGTCATTGGGATATTAATTAATGATGCTTTCTAAGACAGGTCGACCTTAGATAGTAACAAGACCGGGTTTGGACCGTTACCTATCAAAACGTTAAAAAATGCAACTGGCGTAGATATACACAAAAAAAAGAAAAGTGCATATTTTGATTTAACTCTTTTTAGTTAAATTTTAAAACTAGTTTCATAGTTTTTTCTATGTAAGTTTTATTTTGGAGATGATGAGCCATTTTCAAAATACGACCTATCACTAACCTAGAGCTCTTAACTATGGTAAATGTTACTCTCTCTGTTATAATAACATCATACCGTACTTTTTTATTAGTCCATCAATCAGGTGATAGTTTAATTTTTCTCGGTACACTCCCCTTTAGTCAGCTTGTCAACCATTTAAAGTATTAAATCACATCACAAAGTATGGTCTTTCTGAACGGGTAACAATCTGTTCAGAAGACATCTTTTAAATTGTGATTTAAAACTACAAAAAAAAATGCTGTTCAGACATAAATAAAATATTATTATTGTGTTCAAATTAGTTTTAGATTCTCAAGAATACGTTTATAAAAAGGATCTGTGCTATAGGTATTGATTGCTAAATTCGTAGCCTAAAACGACCAACTTTGCAGTGAAATTACATTAAAGTTGCACTACAATAAAGTCTTACTCTAAAACTTGCATATTTGTCCTAATAATAATATATTTATGGAGATAGTTTTATTTTTTGTTTTGTTTTTAATCAAAAAAATATGGTGTAATGTAATGTGGTGGTAATGTGGTGTGTGGTATGGTGGTAATGTGGTGTAATTTAAATAAGTTAAAAAGTACGAGGAATAATAATGGGTCAGACATTTAATAAAGAGCATTTTTGTTTGAGCCTTAGGTCAATTCTAAACTAATTACGGTGGATGTTAATCAAGTACAAAAGTTAGTTAACCCAAGCAAAGATGATGCCTCCACTCAACATGCCATATTTGATCACCGTCTCACCAGTTAAGACTAATTGGAAACACATCACTCAGTGTTATTAGGCCAATTCATGGCATTCTTCTTTGAAACGGTGGTTATTTATTGTTTTTACATTGTTTACACAAATTAATTTTTGGACAACTATGTAGTAAGACAAATCACAATTTAGTTTCTGTAAATAATTCCAAAACGGTAAATAAATATTTATTGTGTGTTTGGAATTGTTTCTGTGCAGTTTATTAATCATTGTATACAAAATAATCTTGGATTTTAATTATAGTAGTTTAACACAGTTAATTAAAGCCTTGTTTCAATTGTTTAATTCAATAATGTTGTTACAAATTAAGACTTATACCTCAAGCCTTAATTGAGCAGTTGGCCATAATGATTCGTCTAAACAGGACTAATGGCATAGTACCGCCCGTTACAGCCACCGAACAATCATCTATTAAACACAGCGTAATTGGAACAATCAGACAATCAACGTGGTCATGAGGTGTTAGTCCATTGTTTACACTAGATGTTTTATATTGTGGGTAGACATGTACGATTTCCTTTATACATAACGTTTGTGCCTTTTATGATCTGTAGTAATGGTAAGGCTAGGAACATGTTTTTACCATTTAAAACGCATTATTGCAATGTTTAACATAATATTTTGTAATTTTGTTGGCTTTTAAAAAGATGTTGTATGAGGTATACAACAGCAAATTGCAGAATATATTTATTTATATATGCTATTTACAGAGTGTCCCATATCTCTCTGGAAAAAAATATATAGCATTATTCCTTGGGTCAAAACAAACATATATCATATGAACATGGGTATCCCATGCCTAGTTTTTCGTTTGTTTGTGTGTATGTGTTTTTGAGTTTAAAGTTCATATTTTCAAAACCAAAAAACCAATTTCATTTAAATATTAGTCAACTGTTTAAGGGGAATGAACAAACATTCACAAAGGTTAAAGTTTCAGTTCCTCAGACAATTTCCAAATTGCGGTTATTTTAAATTGTAAATTTTAAATTAATTGACAAACAGCCACTTTACAACTTATTTACAAGAAGAAATTCGTCTAGGGAACTTATGTCAATAACTGTATAATTGAACTGTAGCAATTGTTGTTTGTTTCCAAATGTTGTATTATGGAAAAACAATGATGGACTAAGTCCGGTCACATTTAAATATCATTACCTCGATTATTAGTAACTTGATTCAATAATTTAAGTATCCTTATGTTTGTCATAAAGATTCCTAAAGAAACTTATTTGTGAACATATTTTTTTAAGGACCTGGTTTTCTAGCCATTTAAGAATAACAATTTAAAATTACTGCCATTTTAAACATTTTCAGAGATAATTACATCACTTTTATATTGATATATCCTATCACGGTTGACTTAGGTTTTGTTGAATTTGGTTGCTCAGTTCCGAAAATGTGAATTTTAAACTGAAAAAAACACGTACATATAGACAAACAAAAAACTAGGCGTGGGTGACCCATGTTTAAACTATAAAATGTTTTTGTCTTGACCCAAGGAATACATATATATTTTTCAGAGAATTAATTTAAATTGTTTATTTTGTTAATTTAGCTTTTAGAAAATTAGTCTATTTTAGTTTAATCAAAAGTCATATAAGGTATTCGATAGTGCTTGGGGCTTGTTAAGTAATAGGCCTACCCCCATCACAGCAAACCTGTGTACTCAGCGAATTTCCAATGCATAATATATGTCTTAAGACGCATACCAAGTTTCATAAAAATATATTCACATATAAGCGATTTTAATTATTATCCATAAGAATAACATTGGTAATGAGTACGTAGGAGTATTTTAAGGCGAATATGAATTGATTATGAGAGTAGAATGAGTGAGATGCCTTTTGTAGCCTTGTTAACAGATGATGTAGCCTTGGTTTGATGTTTAACTAAGACCGACTAAAACTTTATCCATTGTAGACGATGAGATTGATATTAAGTAATTAAGTCGTTTACCTCTTAACATATTACGTGTGAGATTATGAAACACTCAAACAAAGCTGGTGATACTTAAAATGGGATTTTGCTACTCTTCAAAGAGATATCTCGAAAACTCAAGTATGAGATCAGTGGGTTTTTGACCACCATTTAAAATAACTCTCTAATTAAAAATAAACGGTATCAGGAAACTGACACATACTTTCTCCCTTTTAGCCCAACTTTAATGAATAAATTACTTTTTATTTACTAAATATATACAAAAAGCACGGTCGAATGTGCAGAAAATCTGGTAAACCACTTGTTTTAAAAAACATCCACCCAAATCCCTGCTTTGGAGGCACTTCAGAATCCATTGCTACACTCGTGGTTTTAAGAGGGGAAATGCCCCCTATTCCCCCCCAGGTTATTAAGGGGCAACATATTTCGAATTTCCTCTGTTGGTCAATGCTAACTTGACAATTATATCAAGTTTGAATTAAATTTATCAGTAAATAAGAGAGAAATAGTAATTTTTGTATTCCCCATAAGAACAACATTGGACAACGTACTGCGTTTACCGCAAAATGAAAGTTCCAATTTTCTCCACAACTAGCAATTGTAGAGTAGTAATTAAAAATACCAAATTATTTATTTTTTTGAGGTTTTTTAATGGTGAATAGTAATACTTTTTAATGTTTTTTTCTGAAAAATCAAAAAACTTAATTTTTGATGTTTTAAGTACTGTAATTTATGAACCCGAATTTTTACAGACATGCGGGTGGTGTCATTTTGTTGGAAAACTAAAGTTATACAAACGACCAAAGTTTAATCAAAATCGTTAAAATCGTTTTTGAGAAACTTTGATTTTTCATGATTTTTGGCGGTTTTTGGGGAATTATTACCCTTAAAATTAAAAAAATCAAAAAATGTAAAAAATGCCTGGAGATATCGTGGATTAGTACCTACGTACCAAATTTCATAAAAATCGGCCCATTGGTTAGGGTTCTAGCTCTGTACACATCCACACAGACACACACACACACACACACACACACACACACACACACACACACACACACACAGACACACACACACACACACACACACACACACACACACACACACACACACACACACACACACACACACAGACATCACGTAAAAACCACTTTTTTGGGTTCAGGGAGCACCAAAACAAATATTTCCACTAACAACTCAAATTCGAAAATGTTGGCGAAAACAATAATTTCTCCATATACTATGTATAGAGGGAGAAAGTAAAATTTAAAATCGATCGAGTATTTTCTCTAAAAGGTCATTGAGAGTTTGTTTATTAGTTAAAACGAACAATTATCAATATATAAACACGTTTAACTAAGAAAATGGGGTTATATCAATGAAAATGGAAGGATAATAAATATTATTATGTATTTATGAAAGGTATAATTTTAAAATACTTATGTTAAAACTCCGTTTTAGTAAACGTAAATTATATTTGTATTTGGTTGGTGAACACGTACCCTACTACCTGTAGTTTATTAGTTGTAAATAGAAACTTAGGATATAATATTGTTTTTATTCCTCAGCAGTTAAAACGTTGTTAATTATACTACCTCAAATTAAATCTTAAGATTTGCAACGCTTTTTTACGGGAATGAAGTTAAATGACTTTTGATTAATCAATCTGCATTACATTCCTTTCATTATCATTGCTTATAACTAACGTAGGCAGAATGGAAAGCAGGCTCGAACTTTTTCATAATAACTTTATCTTAAAAAATCTATTTATTTTTATTTTTAAATAGCGTTAATTATCATCCTTGTAGACGAGTATTTGATAAGTTTTTATAGAATATTTTTTAAACATATTTGACTTATTAGTTAATTGATTTTTCTTATCGCCTATTAAGATGTAACTAATGTTAAAAAATCATGACAAATTGATTATGTTGTCCTCTCAATTAAATTGTTTTATAATAATATATTACAAACAATACGAATTTTTAACAGATCTTTTTAAAATTTGCAGTGTGGTGTAACCAGTACATTATATCTGTGAAGAATGTTTTTTTTTTTTAATTAGCTACCCTAATACCATTATTACCATTAATACCATTATTTTCCTGATACTTCTATTTCGATTATTAGTGTAGTATTTTATTTCAGTCAGTAACAAAAGTCTCATATCACTTCTAAACTGGTCTGTTGATGAAAAGACAAAGGAAAGCAATTACTGTCGACTTGGAAGGATTTTGGCTCAATTAAAGTGTGCTACATGCCAGCTTCCCGGGACCTGATAATTGCTCTCGAGAAAGAAAAAGGAGCTTTGAAGAATAACGTAGTTCTCAACATTGCACATTTTATTATCTATAATAGTTTAATAAGGAAGAAAATAAAAATGTACCGATGGATTGTCAGTGTAGTCAATGATGCTTTGTGAGTAAAAATAAACAACGTAAAACATTATTTTTATATCAAGCACAAAAACACTTTATGTTATGTAATAATCTTAAATCAATACGTAATAACGAAATATTTAGTCAAAGCTTGAAATGATATTATAAACTTTTATTTAACAAAGATGCTAATACAATGTGTTTTTCGATAATTATTTTAAAAAAGGACAACAAATTAGCGTAAACATTGCTATAGAAATTAAAAACATTAAGTACGATTTGTCTGGATTTTTAAATGTAAACTATAAAGAAAATGAAGTACCACATTCACCAAAATAATATAAGCATTGAGTATAAAAAGATAATAAACAACCAGTTATTATAAAGGTATGGTAATACAAATTTTGGGTATTATTTATTACCATATATATTAACAAAATTGCCAAAACTTTGGCCAGTCCGTCAGACCGTTCTACTGGGCCGATTTTCATGGTTATTCTGTTAACTGGTGGGTAATTATGTCTAGACATGTACCCCTCCAAACTAACATATCGTCAATGGGGTTCACCCCAGTGGCTCTCAAATTTCCCATGTTAATCTTATGGAGGAAGTTTCTTTACATCAGATAGTTATTTAAAACATATGTTCATTACGTATGAGAGTTCATTTGGTTTGCCAAAGAATAATGCAGCAAAAATACAACTCCTCCCTTTTTCCACTTTCTACAGGTGTTTATATATTTCACAATTTACATGTAATCCAGTTATGTTTGTATGAATAAGATAAATTGAGAAAATAGCTGCTTTATTTATGGGCGTTTATGCATTTAGTAATATAAATTAAATCCTGTTATTATTTCATAATGATAGATCGAGAAAAAGCTGCTACAAAGATAAATAGGCAAGCTATTTGTGTTTGGATGGGAAAGTTTTATTTTTTGAGGTTTTGGTGTTAACTTAGAGCTCTTTCAAAAACCTTTGACCTATTACAACTTTACGTTTAGAGCTATCAAAAACCTCACGCATGGTCATCCATTCCTAATCATTTGGTAATGAGCCTCTGTTTCTAGTCGGCAAACTCTCCCCAGAAAGTAACATAAACCTACAGATTTTCTAGAAAAACCTTCCGAATCTGTTTATTTATTCTTTTTTTTTATTTGGGTTAGGAATCAGTTGAGATATTTATTTTAAACTTGATGTAAGAATTGTATATGGTTCAGTCTATGTTTGTTTTGAATCTTGAATTTAGTTTTCCAGTTTTAGTGATCTCAAATTGTGGTTTTAGCACTATGGTATCATTTTTACTCCCGAAGTATACTCAAACCTAAGGCTTATTTGACATGACGTCGCGAAACGAGTGTCAAAGCCAAAAGATAACGTTATTTATTTATTGGTTAATTTTTATTGGTTATTTTTTATTGGTTAATAGGATAAGTTATTTTATTGGTTAATTCGAGATAACTCTTAAAAGTGTTTTAGATGTTATATCCGGTGTGATTATTTTGTCTGTAGTTACTCTTTATCAAGTTTGTCAGCATTGTTATGCGTTGTACTGAAAACAAATCAAGAACCTTGCAGGACGCTTTACCATTAGCTGTCATGAAGGGAAAACAATAAATTGATTGTTATTAAAGGTTTAATCTTTTATCGTGTAATGGGATGAGCTTACAAACGACACTATGAGGAAATGTTGATGTCTTCTTACCATAGGACACCACGTTGAAGGGAAAATATATGCATAATCAACCAGCCCCGGGAAAGAAGGCCTGAGAATATCAGTGTTAACCTAAGTTATTTCCTTTAATTAAACAAAAATTAATTAAAAGCTATTTCTATAACAATAATTTTGTTTTGTATGTTGCCTTACGGAGTTTATATAATTTACAATTATATCATTATGATTTTATTATTTTGAAACTATGTGATATTTTAACTGTTAACTTGCTGTGGAGTGGAACAATTTAAACAATTGAAAGATATGTATAAACTGCAATAATATTTTAACATGATTTGACAATACTCATCAACTACGTCACTTTCAGATTTCAACATTGACTGATGCTGCAGAGCATCACGGGGTCTCTAGTTGATTAGAAATAACAAAGTTTACAAAAGTTTATGCATTTATATGTAGACTATATCAATCCTATCTTTTTACCGCCGGTTCGTGTAACTGATATATGAAAGTTATATTATTGCCAGTTTGCCAAGATAAACTTACAAGTATAAATCAACTCGTATCTGCCAAAAAATGGGCAATAGGTATAGTTTTATAACAGAATTATAAAGACCATTTACTCCTGAATTGCCTGCTGATTGTTCACAAGGTCAACCTAAACCTTTATAATCGTACTTAAAAACTTACTATAAATTCAATACCTAGTGCCTCACAAAGTCGTAACAGAATAAAGTGCAGTTATTTTCGTTTAAACGGCACAAGGTGAGTTATTGTGCTATTAGCCTGGAGGGAATGGCAGTTTTATAAGGTATTCTTTGGAATTTAGTTGAAAAGCTTTAGTGAATTTACACCTACAGCCTTTCATGCTCTTATGGATTAACTCTAAAATGCTGTAACTTGTGTGGCCACTATTTAAAAATTGTAAGTAAAATAAAAATGTAGGCACTACTTTTAACTTAATTTTACTCATTACAATTACATTTGTACTTTATAAAATTAGAACGAATATTATTTAATCGTATTTACGCTTTATGTAAATTTTAGGGCAATTTATATGATAATTTTCGAAGCTATAGATGTTATGATATTTGTTTAATCTTCTAGTTAATGTTTAACAAATATTCTTTTACTTAGCAGTTTAGACTTACGTAAAATCTGAAAGATGTTATTATGTTTAGTCGGATTGATGGATTTTGTAACTCGATTCTATGAAGCATGGTGTCCTAATAAAAAAGCTCTAAAGAAAATCTTTGATTTTCCTTATTAACTGTTCACTCATCATAAGAATAACCTTATTTTAATAGCTAATTGCAAAAGTTAAACGAAAAGCAGGGGTAAATTTTGTATATTTCATGCTATAGGATTACCACTCGAGTTTTAAAATCAATATTATATAACTCTATCGGACTTTTTAATAATAACAGTTGTATTTATTAAAAAAATTAAAAACGCGTGCATGCTAAAGGAGGTTAGTGCAGAAGTTTGGACGCTATTGCGCTTCTCAAACACTCGCACTCTCCAAAACTCAAACACAGGCACTAAAAAATCCATACCTAGCACCATAAGGAATGTGAATCTCTTAATTTATACAAATTACTCCATTAAGACATAACATGTATTTTCCTTATTGAAGACTAACATAACTGTTACAATCATATACACACTAATGAGTAACCAGTATATTTGCCTTTTAAGTATTTATTGTAAACTTATACATTAAAGGGGACCAATATTAGACAACAGTAATTCCTCATATTTAGGAGGGTTCAATTCGGAACTTTTCAATCATTGATATGATACCTAGAAATATAATTTATATATTATAATAGTTTATTAAAACTACGTGCCATTAAACACCAATTAAACAATATAAAAACATTTTTAGATACAATATATAACCATTTAACAGACTGAAAGTGGTTTCACAGAAAGATCAAAATATGATTTACTTCATAAGTGGAAATTTATATTCCTTACTCCGTGCTTTAATCAGTTTATCCCAAAATTGAAATAAGGTCCGTATTTACTTCTGTTGTAGACCTGATCTAATCTGATTGTTAAATTGATAACTTGCATTGTCTGTGGTTTGACTATCGCTAATTGGCTTTATCTTCTAAAAACGATTATCAGTAATCCTTAACTTATCGTATTAATAAATAAATTAGGTTATACGACAATACCCCCGTAGCAGCAAACCTGCTTACTCAGCTAATTTCCAATGCATGTATATGTTTCTCACTCTCACATAAAGCCACTTGCCAAGTTTCATTAAAATACACGAATAAATAAGGGATATATAGCACTAGATTTATCCTCCATAAGAATAACATTGAAAGCTGAGTACGCAGTTTTGCTGCTACAAGGGACACAAAATATGTGTTTTTATGCAATTATCTATACAACTTAACCAGTCGAAGTTGCATACCAAGTTTTATTCATTTATGTTCATAATTAAGGGAGACATTACATTTTACTTATTCTCCATAAGAATAACATGGGGGCTGAGTATGCTTGTTTGCTGCTGCGGGGAAAATCGGCAAACATTATTTTGTTGTGCAAATATATCAATAGTCTAGTAATAGGTGAAGCCACATGCCAAGTTTCAACAACATACATTCATAAATAATCGAGATATAAAATTTTAATTATTCTCCATAAGGATAACATTGGACAACGTACTATGTTTAGCACTTTGAATATCTCTGCAATGGTTGGACATAGAATCACAATTTAAACACCAAAATTGTTGTTTTGTAGAGCTGAACTGATTGGTAACAGTAAACGTGAGGTTTACATTAAAATTAACTGAGGAAAAGCTAAACACGTTTTTCCCATAAGATTATCATGGGAGGTTTTATGAGAACGTTTTTTTGGATTTTCTCCGCAACCATTTAACTTAGGTTATTGATTCAACATACCATATTATTTGTATTTTTAAGCTCTATAAAATGGCCTAGGCTGAAAGTTAAAGGTTTTTTTTTGAAATTTTAGGGTGAAGAATGCAAAAAACTGATTTTTGGAAAATTGTAAACTACCATAAACCCCCCTTCCCATGGTCCGACTTTTCTGGTTTTCGAACTTAAAGTCATGAATGTAACTTTACACATTTGAGCCATATTTCACTAAAATCAGACCTGTTTTACTCAAGTTATCGTGTTAACGGACACACACATACACACAAATATATATATATATATATATATATATATATATATATATATATATATATATATATATATATATATATATAAATTTGAACGAATAGTGTTTTTGGCATCTGGGGACCTCAAAACAAAAAGTTATCATGGTCTTGGGCTTAACTCTTACCACGCCACCTAGGGTAATAGCTTCTTCCCTACAGGTGAAATTCGCTAAAACCATTCGTATGTTTATAAAACATAGATGGGCTACAGATTATATATTTTGAAAAGCAACAGAGAAATGCTTATGAATAAGTGTATTTGATGTAAATCACACATCATACAATTTCAAGTTAAACGGTTAAAAAATACATTTGTAATGGTATGGTGAATGTATGTGTTTAAAAAATTAGTAGATGCACTGCCTCAATATTTAATAATTTCCGATTGACAATGTTATTTTAAAAATCAAAGTCAATATTGTAGTCTATACTCCTTTCAATGCATAACATTTATCATTTAGTTTCATTTATTTGGATAACATGTGCTGATATAGGTCTCTGGGTTCTCATTGAGCCAAGACCACGTCTTAGGTCTGCCATTATCAATCAAAGGCAATAAAAAAGTAAATAATATGATCGCTAAAAGTTTTCGACGGTTCCTTTGAGTGATGTTTACATATGAATTTGAAACTAGGATTCTTGTATTGCAATCTAAATTAAGTCTTATAGGCTTGTAGCGTTGCTTAAAAAGCATTTCAGTTAGAGTTTGCTTGTATCTGACAAACTAAAATATAGCACTCTCTTCTCTGGTAGTTATTCTATTACCTTTTTAGAAAGAAAAGGGCCATGTTTAATATGTATTTATTTCTACTGCTCTTAAAATGTTTTAAATTAAACAAAATTGGCTTTTAATTAAGATGGACACCATATATAATATCATGATTTTTATTTAGCATATTCACTTCTTAACACTCATGTGGAGCTGCATTATTACTTCCTGGCCCAAATCTTCATTTGAAGCTTGGAGATTACGCCGAAGTTCCTCTTGGGGCCGACTTCTATCATCTCTGTCTGGTTGTAGCAGAATACCAAAGGGAGATCATCCTTCACTACTCCTTTGGAGGTGGTCAACTGTGGCACAGCGAACTGGTGTGCAGCCTGGTGACATGTTTCAAATTAAATAACATAATTTATAGTTTCATCAATTTTAGGATTGAATGTTAATTTTTTTATGTTTAGAGTGAAAAGGATAAACTGAATACTTCATTGGTAAAAGTAATGACAGAATGTAGCAACGCTTACACGTAAGAAAGAAAAGAAAATAAAGGCTTAAAGACGGCACGGATTTAAAGCAATATCTTTATAGTGGAATCTAGTTTAGATGACAGCTAGAGCCAACAGGAAACTGATACTATGATGTACTTTAGTAGTTATAATTATATCAATTACATCTAAGGTTAATATTAGTTTTAGAACATCAATTTTTTCAAATGTACAGGGAATATAAAGTGAATATAACACTTACCTACACAAGGTTATATGATAAAATGTAATGTTTCTTGTTGAAACTATCCTAAAACAATTGTTGACATTTATGTCTATACAATTGTAAAACATGTTTTAAATAATTGATATCAGTGTTTGTGTACCGCTTTATTGGCTAAAATGCACAACTCATTTTTAAACATAACAAATTCCAAATATTTTAGGGGTTTGGATCGCTTTCCCTTAAAATCATGTGTAATGCACTCTTAACAAAAACGCCACTGGCATTGAACAAAAAAAAACTAATCTAGTTCTCACGCAGCACGCTGATGTGAGGGAAGTGAATTTCCAGATAAAAACTTTTAAAATTCAAAATCAGTGTAAATACCCCCGTAGCAGCAAACCTGCATACTCAGCGAATTTCCAATGAATATATACGTATCTTAATACCACATAAAGCCACATACCAATTTTCAACAATATACATTCATAAATAAACGATTTATGACATTTTAATTATTCTCCATAAGAATAACATGGCGGCTGAGTATGCAGGTTTGCTGAAGGAAGGAAAACAAAAAATGGGGGTTTATACAAATATCAATACAACTCATTTAGGCAAAGCCTCATACCAAATTTCATTAATTTATTTTCATAATTAAGGGAGATAACACGTTATTTATTCTCCATAAGAATAACATGGGGCTGAGTACGCAGGTTTGCTGCTACGGGAGCCTTTGGCAAAAAATGGTTTTTTTGAGCAAATATCAGTGGTCCACAACCAGATGGAGCCGTATACCAAGTTTCGTCAGTATACGTTCATAAATAAGCGAGATGTAAAATTTTTCTTTTCCTCCATAAGAATAACATTAGACAACGTACTGTGTTTAGCACTTTCAATATCTCGGTAACCAATTGACGTAGAGAAATGATCAAAATACCAAATTGTGTGTTTTTTTAAGCTGAATCCAATGGTAAAAACTAAAATTTGACTATTTCAAAAATTATATGTAAAAAATTCAAAAAACCCATTTTTGGGGTACAAAACCCCCCCAAAATACCCCTTCGGATAAAGCGATCTGGCTGGTTTTCGAACTTAAAGTCATAAATGTTGCTTTACACGTTTATACCAAATTTCATCAAAATCGGATAATTTTTACGAGAGTTATCGTGCTCACGGACACATATATATATATATATATATATATATATATATATATATATATATATATATATATATATATATATATACAGTTTCGAACGAATGATGTTTTTGGGGTCTGGGGACCTCAAAACGAAAAGTTATCATGGTCCCGGGCCTAGGTCTTACCATGCCGACTACGGTAATAGCTTCTTCCCTATAGGGGAAATTCGCTAAAACATACATTTGTCCAATTTTTATATAAATCTGAAAACATAGATTTTTGGCTGTTCTGATACTCCTGATTTAATTTACTTGCAAAGCTGGGAATACAATTTTGCGCATTATAAAGTTAGGAGAAGGCGTGAAAGTAGGCGTGAGGTTGCTGGGGATGATAAAAGTACTCTAACAAAAGGAATAACAGGCTTTTCTAGTGAAAAACCCCCATAAGACAACGTACTGTGTTTAGTCGATAAACATTTTCTTTAATCACTCGGTAAACATTTTTCTTAGAATGACAAGAGAGGGCTTAAAACTTTCTCCTCTCTAATTTCCATCTTTTTACATGTATTTATTTTACATCTGGGACTTTAATGACCATTTTTGGGCCCAAAAACTCAAATTTTGAAGGATTAATCCCAAAAAAAGGGGTTTAGAGTTTTCCGATAGTGTTTGCCCAACATACCTGTCCAACTGATTACAGAAAGGAACGTCCCTACCAAATTTGAAGTATATCGAACAAAAAATGCGACCGCTAGAGTGCAAAAACCTATATATATATATATATATATATATATATATATATATATATATATATATATATATATATACACATTTTTAACGACCCCCCAAAACGTATTCAGGGGGTCACGTTAGAAACTTCTATATTGGTCCCGGGCTTAAGATTCACCGTGCAGGTCATGCTAATGGTTCACTTTCCAAAGGAAATTCACTAAAAACTGTTGGTTGTCTTGGGTTGTGTTGGGTCTTTGTGGTATAATATAAATATTTGAGGTTGTGGAACAGCAACTTTTACAAAGGCAAGCCAGTGGTGACTCCTCGTGAAAAGTGTTTTAGCTTGTAGTCGGGATAGAACCACGTCTAACTTGTGAGGCCGGCGTTACAATTCTGAGCTACTGAGCAACGACATGCGATTTTAGAATATTTTATTTATTTTGAAATAAAATCATCAATAGCCATTACCGGTAAAGAGGCGATCTTGTCGTGCAAGGCGTCGTTGATGTCGTCCATTCGCGGAGAACCGTCGCTCCACGTCCACAACTGCAGATTGGACAGTGCAAGAGGCTTGCTGATGTCGGTGCCGTTGTACGTGGAGGTTGTCGTGTTTAAGACGAACTTGAGAGTGTAGCGGTCCAGAGCGTCGTCACTGTGGGTCAGTGGCACGGAGTGGACGTGGATCTGCGATTGGGGAACATGTCATCGTTTGAATAAGCAGATGGAATAAATGGTCAATAAAGCAGTTAAAAAAACATGTTATAAACATTTTTTTTTTCAATGTAATAAAAAACAAAAATGATGACCAAAGTCTAAAAAAGAACGTTTTATATAGTTACCGAAGAATACAAACTAAATATTTTGGACATAGGACAAAATAAACTACGCCTTACAACGTTACTAAATTTTACTAAATTGGGACCGAGCTTCTCTCTACTATACTTATACTTTGTTCACATACAAGACGGTAAAAATCCGTAAGTATGGTACAGGACAATCAATATCAACCAGTTACACCAGCCATCATCAGGCATAGTTATAGAATTATATGATTGGCAATGGAATGATCTAAATTAATAACAATTTGGTATGATCTGATAGGTCTGATAATGACCGGTGTAACTGGTTGGAATCGATTGACTTTATATATTTCTACTGTCTTGCTTGTAACTACATTATGAGAGTAAATAATTGGTTTACTGTTGTGAGATGGAGTTAGTTTTATCCTATTTACTTGTAATGGCACGTATCATGGTACTCAAAGAATTATTTGAGGAAAATATTGTTTTACATTATAGTAGGTTCAAAAGTAAGAAACAGAGGACAATATATTTTAATGCACTGACTACTCTAATTTACTGTTTAACGTATGTAATTAAAACCCCTTAGTGTTTCTTTTTAACGAATTTCCAACAAATAGAAACAATAAATTACTCTGCAGTGATGGTAACTCACATGTAGCTCGTAAATAATTTACAAGTAACTACAGCTCTGTCCATTGATTGTTTAAATCATCAGTTTTATCCGAAATTAATATTCCTGGTTTGCTCACTAACTTAAAAATCTTAACGTTGTTTACATACGGTATATTGGTATTGGTGTATTTGTGAGGGTGTTTCGTGAATGTAAGTTATGTGTCCACTGGATGCAATACTACAAAAAAACAACAATAACACGAAGATTTCTTATTGCAATACAAAAAAACAGAATAACAAACGATACCACTACTAAAAGTACTCACAAGGCAAGCCAGTACGACCGAGAGAATTCCCTTGAAGTAGGCCATGGTATTGCGGCTTCTGTTGAGGTGCAAGTATATTGGATGGTTTTCTTGAAGTCAATTTGTTTTATACTATCTCTTGAGTGTTTCAAGTGGTGATTTACCCTGGGTTATCTTGAGCTTCTTATATAAAACTACTTCAAATCAATTGTTTTGGAAAATCACATCGCAGTTCATTGTAAATAAAACTTTCTATTGACTTATTAATCTGATAGCTGAAGCACCTTGGAAAAGACCAATTAGATAAATAAAACAAGAACATTAAACACTCAAGTCAACTATTAACGGAAAATTCAAAAAGTTTTTACTTTATATGTTACATTAAATTTGTACGAGATTTAATTATACCTGATTGCTTCATTATTGCAAATATTTACGTAAAGAATTACAAAAGTTTACTGTATGGACATTTTGTAACTTATCAGAACCTTCAGATTTAAACAAGTTCAAACCTTGAAAATTTAACAGCAAGAAGTTCTGTTCTGAAGATTATCACATTAACACTTTCCATAGCCTTCTCTCTAAAATGAACATAGATCCTGAACTAGTTGTTTCTTATAACGTTTTCTAACAGTTTCATCTTCTATGTTGCTGTCATATTTAACATGACAGGAAATTAACTGGGATTCCAAAACTACTGTACTTATACCAGAAAGTCATACCCATAAATAAAGTCATCACTTTATAAATCCATTAAATTAATGACATCGTAGACTAAATTTCAAGCTTAAACAATTAATCGAAAAAGCTAAAATACAATCTAATAAATTTAAAGTTATATCTTTGTTGTTATTTAATAGTTGTATTAAAAATGGAGTAAAATCCAAGAAAATCATGTTATCTGATCTATGTGTGTACATACATGCCATTAAAACTAGTCAACGAAGAACCTTTTAAAAACTTAGAGGCAGTAAAACCATCTTGGCAGGAATGCATGCAGTAGGAGAATAAGACATAATATTAGCAAATCATGAGATTCTCATAAATATTGAAATTTACAGAACCTCGTGTAGCAATACAAAATAAACACTTTTGTAGGACAACACACTGACGAAAACTCCTTTTGGTGTCTGTGAAATTTGTGGTTTTCTTGTTTAAATAAATGTAATATTAAAATAATGCAGATTGACGATAGTAGTGGTGGTGGTTTTCAAAGGTTTACGCTACGGCAGTTCTGATATCATAAAATGTTGTAATAGAGCTAATTAAATTTGACATATTTAATCAATGCACCATTAGATAAGTAACAAAAGATAAAATACATATTAGGTGTACTTTTTTAACTAACGCTTTTATTGTTATTAAACCACAATTTTTACCAAGTAAATATATTTTAACCCAAACATCGTCTTGAAAAGAAAACAACTTATTTGTAGGTAGGGGGCATTAGATGATTCAAAACCAGCAAAGGTGCAGTGAGGATCCTGAGGATCCCCCCCCCCCCCGATGACCTTGACCTTGACCTTGACCCCCCCCCCCCGGTGACGTCATCCCCCCCGTGACGTCATCCCCCCCGGACCAACATCAGCATGCAAGTGAGGAGCCCCCCCCCCCCGGTCGTCTGCGGCACTTTTCGTGATGACCTTGAACATGAGGAAAAAACTTTCGAAAATTAATAACTAGCCTATTTACCCACCGATTCCCACGGGACTTTTTCCAGAGTGTAGGCCTATCCCAGAGGAAGCGAATGACGTAAGAACCCCATAGATCCGCCATTAAACAAGGCCGCTATTAATTTATAACCACGTTTTCCTTATGGGATCTCAGCTGTTTACCTACCGATTTTGACGAAACCTCACCACATGTCGGGGGTGGCCTAAGTAAACAATCCCTTAAAGAAAATTGAAAATCAACCGTTAAACGGGGCCCGCTATTAATTTTTAAACGCGTTTTCCCTATGGGATCTCAGCTGTTTACCGACCGATTTTGATGAAACTTCACCACATGTCGGGCGGCGGCCTAAGTAAACCATCGCTTAAAGAAAATTGAGAATCCACCGTTAAACGGGCCCGCTATTAATTTTTAAACGCGTTTTCCTGATTTGATCTCGGCTGTTTGCCGACCGAATTTGATGTGACTTAGTTACACGTTGTATGCCGGCTTGACTAATTGACCCCCCCCCCCGTGAGCGGCTCCGCTGAGTCACGTGTCGAGGCGCGTGCTAGGGCCTACGTGACCGCCCGGGGCTGTTTACTCATCAGCGGCCTTCCAGACCCCTCATCACTCCCTCACCCCTCCGTTCTAGAAGGTTCCGGCAAGTGCGTTGCATGAGGCCTCCCGACCGGAGTGCTATGTATGAGCGCGTCCTCAAGGGTTTCGTCAGTTTGTCTTTGGAGCTCTTACTGTGCGGACGAAGTATTGCTGTTTCTGAGTTAGTCTTGACCAGAGCCCCTTTCACGATGGATATCGCTACGGTGGAGGTGTTTGTCGATGATCCCAACTTCCACCGCTACCTTCTGCTAGGACCAGAGTTCCTTACCCCCACGAGGATTAGGGTCAAGGAGGCGATGAGGAGAGGTGCACATATCTTCCTCAGGCCGGGGTGGTGGGGCCCAGCTGGACCCTTAATGTCCTTTCGTCGTTTCGACCCAGGTGACCCGGCGCAGTGGGACGAGGTTTTACAAGGGTTGCAGTTCTACCTTAACCATGGTAGAATGGCAGTGCTGGATGTCCAGGAGAATGTCAGAGGACCTGGACAATAACCGATTACCTTTAACCCACTACATGTTTTTTCCGGTAATAAAGACTTCTTTTACCCTTAACCTCATTCCTTAAAAAGAAATAAAAATAAAAAGTTTACTTATAAACTTGAACATGAGGATCCACCTGGCATGAGGACCCCCCCCCCGTCAGCGATAGACCACCTCTCACGTTTCTGGAAGCTTCTAGAAGGTTCGCTGAAGCGTGCAACCTGGGTATAAAATCGAGGCAGAGCCGCGCGCGCGACCTCAGTGTTGTTTGAGACGTCACCATGAACGGAAACGGAGTCAGTGCAGCTGAAGTGGACCAAACGATCCGCTCCTTCCTAGGGGAGCTGAACGCAATGAACGATGAGAACGCCAACACACCGCCAGTACAGCAGGGATGTGCGTCAAAGAAGAAAAAGCTTGATGGGTGGACTGTAAAGAGGAAGGAAGTGCCTATCGATTCCCCGACACGGTGCTGGTCCGCTGGCGGATATCAGTATACTGTGAAGAACCCTACCAACAGCAGTAATGTACTGTTGAAGATGCATGTGTTCAAATGAGGTCGCCCCACGTTCAGTTGCGGCTTGTACTTGGACGAGGAGCGAAACGATGAAATCTGCATATGTCTAGAGGACCTGCTATCCAGATTGCAAAACCTATGGCTGGCAAATAGCGAGACGGGAGAGTCAAGATACGACGGGATCACTAGGACCGCTACTCCTCTACCCACCTGGCGAAAGACTGATTGCGTCATCTCAGGGAAAACCAAGAGGAGCGCACACTCCAGGCGCGCTACTCAGTAAACGAGAGAGCGTGGAAACTTCCACTAAGCAGTTGATAACCGAGATGCTTCTAGAACAATCCACTTGATTACGCAGTAAAGCTTTCCATTACATCACCCTTCCTGGAATTGAGCGAGTAATTATGTCATCATGTTGTTGATACGCGCGAGTCGGCACGTAGACACCGCCAATAAAAGGCGACTCGGCGGCGAGAGCCAGTCATTCTGCATCCAGCCGCTGCGCCATGCTCAACACGGACCAGAAGATGGACCTCAGGACAGCTCTCAACAGCTGCAAGGCCGCGGGTTACACCCACATCGTAGACCTACAGGAGAACGTGGTGTATCCCATTCGCTCGTTTGAGCGAGTGGACACACCGTACGGCAAGGCGGTGATAGCCACCTTGGAGGGTCTTGTCGGCGATGATCCGATTCGCATTTACATGCCTCGGCGGTACCTTGCAGTCCTGGACGATAACACCATCAGGCAGTATAACGTTGGCGTGAGGCCGAGGATGAGCCTTGTGAAGAGGAGCAGCTCTCCAGGCAGTAAAAGTCCTCTCCTCGAATTTGTATAAATAAATGGTATTCCTTATTCCCTTATTTCCCTTCAATATTTAAAAAAAAAATAAAAATAAATCAAATAAAAAAAAGCAAGAAAAGAATTTAGTTTTAAGAGCCGAGGTGGCGGTGCATGGCAGTCAGTAGACACCATGGACTTGAGGTGGAAACACCCGTTCACCGCCATCGTGGCCGGGCCCTCAGGCAGCGGCAAGTCACACTTCGTGGCTCGCTTCATAGAGCACGCCAACCACATGTGCGATACGCGGTTCGCCCGTATCACTTGGCACTATGGCAGTGGTGGCGGCGGTGACAAGAGCTGTGCGGACTCTGCCGTGCGCTACGTAGCCGGCCTGCCAGACCTGGACGACTACGATGGTAGCGAGCCCGCCCTGGTCATCGTCGACGACATGATGCGCGAGGCTGGTCCCGGCGTGGCGGACCTGTTCACCAAGGGCTCACACCACCGCAACATGAGCGTGTTCTTCATCACGCAAAACCTGTTTCACCAGGGCAGGGGCCAGCGCGACATATCGCTGAACGCTCATTACATAGTGTGTTTTAAGAATCCCAGGGACCGTGCTAAGATCAAACACCTGGCCCGTCAAGTATATCCGGAAAACCCCAAATTCGTGGAGGAGGCTTATGCGGACGCCACGCGTGATCCGCACGCCTACCTGCTCATAGACTTGAAACAGTCCACGCCCGAAGAGATGCGCGTACGTTCGACCATTTTCCCAGACGACCCGGTAAACTACGTGTACCTGCCCAAGAAGAAGTGATAAATAGGCCGAGCGCACGCCAGTGTCAGTCATCATGTCACACCGCGTGAAGAAAGACGCAGCGCTGCTGAGGGCCCTAATACACGCTACGCCCAAAGAACGTAAGGCCCTGTTAAAAGCGTGCGACAAGAGTCGCATCAAGTCATTGTGCGAGTGCGCGTATAACGTGCTACGCGGAAACGTACCGCTTTCTCCCTGCCTCAAACGCAAATTGAGCAAACACAAACAGGCGCTCAGACGGCTGATGAAACGCGGCGAGGGTTGGGCCAAGAAGTGACACTACCTCGTCTAACGGGGCGGAGGGATCCTCCTCTGCTGTTGAATGCTGTTCTGCCCGTTCTAGCGCAGAGGCTAATCGGACATGGAGTACGCTAGGAAAATGGTGGTTGTACCGCAGGAGTTCGTCGAGAGATTGCGAGAAGGACCGGGACTAGGACCAGGACCAAGAGGACGAGCAGGTAGTGCCAATAAGCCAGCCAGCCTGGACGCTGAGATGCATCGCATATTGAGTGACAAGCGGCTGGACGATACGGAGAAATAGAAACAATATCAGCAGGTGTTACAGCGGTTCCTGCACTTTTCCGCGGCTAAACGTCAACCCATAGGTCTGTCAATCATCGAGGGTGAGGAGAGGGAGGAGGAAGCGGCGGGGGGTCCGAGTCAGATGAAGCGTGAGTCTAGCGCCTCGGCGGAGGAGGACATTGTGGAATCGTTCTCAAAAATCTACAGGTCGGTGGCGCGCAACTTGTTGCGATTCAATACCCGGCAAGGCAGCCCCATCGCCTGGGACGCCAGAGGGGCGGTGTACGTGGACAAGGTGAAGATCCCCGATTCCAATATAGTGGACATCGCACACAGCATAGTGAGAGCGCGAAGGGCGGATTGATTGCCTACCGGCTGGCATCAAGTGATGGCCGCCTTGAAGGACATGAACGTGCCCAAAGAATACGTGAGCAATCCCACGGTGTTGCGTTACTTAGGCGTGGGGCTGTACTCGGCATCGAGCCCCTGGGGAGACACGACGACAGCCTCGTCGACACCCCTGTCACCGAGGTTGACGCCGATACTGGACCGCCTGAGACCGCGACCTCCAGCGGCCCGAAGAAGGATAATAACCGAGGAACCCAACCGGGAATCGTCATTGGACAACTGGGAGCCGTTCTCACCGTAATGGAGAAGTTGTACTACGACCCGAGCCAGCCCGGTTCCCTCGGCGGGGTGGCCGCCCTGGCCAGAGCCGCGTGCCTACCGAAACGTCGGGTAGCCGACTGGCTGCACGCCCAGGACACCTACACGATGCACAAGCCGGCGCGCAAGCGGTTTCCTCGCAACCGCTACGTCGTGTTTGGACCCCGGGAGCTGTGGTAGGCAGACCTGAATGACATGCGCGGCCTGAGCCGGTACAACGACGGAGTCAACTACCTGCTGACTGTGATAGACGTGTTCAGCAAGCGGCTGTTCGCGGTACCACTGAAGAGGAAAAGCGAGCCTGAGGTGGCTGCTTCTTTTGAGGGAATATTCGCTGAGGCGACTCCTCGCTGCCTACAGACCGACAAGGGGACGGAGTTCACCGGGGCCGCAACCAAGCGAGTGTTCAAGAGTCACGGTGTCAACTACTTCACCACGCAGAACCCCGACGTGAAGGTGGCGGTGGTGGAGCGAGTCAACCACACGCTCAAGACCCGCATGTGGCGCTACCTAACCTACAAAAACACGTATCGCTACATCGACGTGTTGGACAGGCTTGTGGACGCCTACAACCGCAGTCCGCACAGGAGCCTGTGAGGTGGCCTGCGACCCAAGAACGTGGACAGCGGCGATGGTCAAACGGTGTACAAGGTGTGGCGTCACATGTATGAAAAGGCGATCCGGTGATGCAAGCCCAGGTTTGAGACGGGCGACATGGTGCGCATAACCAAGGAGAAGGGCACGTTTGCCAAAGGTTATGAGACCAACTGGAGTAAGGAGCTGTTCGTGGTGGACCACGTATACGGGTCGCATCCTCTGCCATTGTACGTGCTGCGCGATCTGAACGGGACGCCGCTGGAAGGGCGCTTCTACGAGCACGAGATGCAAAATGTGACGATCGCCCCGGACCGCCTGTACCAAATAGATAAAATACTGGACACCAAAGGGCGAGGCCGCAGTAAGCGCTACTTGGTCAAGTGGGTCGGTTACGGAGAGGACTTCAACTCGTGGGTACCCGCATCCGAAGTGCAACAGCTGCTATGACGACAAAGCGCAGACAGCTGTACCTGACGTTGCCCAGCAACAGCTCAATGGACTATTATCCAAACAACGCCGTGGCTAATTACATCACCCATCTACCGTCAGTCGTGCGATTGGGTGGTGATGGTGAATGGGAAGTCGCTTTAGTCGAGTCCCATTACCCGTGCTCGTTTGTCACAGTGGGGGAGGACGCGCGCGTGTATCTCTACACTAAGGATGACACCACCGACAAGCCTGCACTGACCGCTGTAAAGGTGGAAGCCGGAAACTATAAAGACATCGATGAACTGGTCAACGCCATCAACGCCATTCCAAAATTGGAGTTGTACTAATGCCAGTTTGAGTACGACAAGGAGACTGGGAAGGTGGAATTGATCTCGATAGACCAGACTGTGGTGCAACTGGAATTTAGCCCCACCCTAGCGTTACAGTTGGGATACGACGTGCAGAACGTGGATTTGATCAAACATAGAAAAGCTATAAGACCGCCCAATTTACTGGCCGGGATCCCTTCGCACATGTACGTGTACTGTGACCTGGTGGAACCCCAGCTAGTATGCGACACTGTTGCGCCCTTGTTAAAGATTGTGAACATTGACACAAAAAACTACATCTACGGTGCGAGTACCACCGTACACTTCACCGACCCTCACTACGTGCCGCTGATGAAGAGCTCTTTCGATAGTGTGGAAATCGATTTAAGGGACAGCGTTGGGCGCCACCTGCCATTCCACTTCGGGACTACGTGCATGAAGCTTCACCTGCGCAGAGAGCAGCAGCAGCAATGAACCCAAACGACCCCTATCTGGCGTACTACCGTCAACAGCAGTCTGGGCACGGAGTGTCCACGGTATTCAGAGGAGCCGCTTTCCAACGCGGTCACGGCATCGGCAGTTTCCTAGGTGGGCTGATGCGTACAGTGGTCCCGTTGATCAGATCTGGCGCATCGGCGCTGGGCAAGTAGGCGCTGAGGTCCGGTGTGGGCTTCTTGGGCAGCGTGGCGGCGGGCACAGTCGACCCCCGAGTCACGGCTAACACCCGGCTCAGAGAGTTTACCGGGTCGCTGAAACGCAGGGCTGATGAAAAACTGGATCGCGTGCTGAGCGGTGGTGGCACCTATAAGAGGAGGCGTGTACAGCAGGTCACTCCTAAGTCTCTGGCGAAACTCCTCGGAGCGAGGAAGAAGAGCGCTGCGCCCAAGAGGAAAAGGAAGCCCGCAAAACGTGTCGCTAAGAAGAGGAGAAGCAAGACCGTTGTACGACGTAAGAAGAGCAAGAGTACCGTGAAGGACATTTTAGGATAATGTCGTTCATACATCAAAAGTCGTGCGAGTGTGTCAAGACCGAGTTGGACCTGTTCTCGTTACCGCCTACGCAGACCAGTATAGAGAGCGGTAAATGGGTGCAGTACAAGCCCTTCTCCTCCCTGACAGACGACTCGCCCGTGGAGTTCATAGTTCCGGGTCATGGGGACGAGTGCACGGATCAGTCACAGACGCTACTGCATGTGAAGGCTACCAATAGATCGGCTAACGGAGACGCTGTAACGGGCGATCAAGCGATAAAAGAGGTGGGTCCGATTAACAACTGGCTGCACTCGCTGTTCAGTCAAGTGGACCTGTACCTGAACAACAAACTGGTGTCTCCTCAGAACAACACGTACACCTATCGCGCCTACCTGGAGAACCTGTTGTCCTATGGCGGTGATGCCAAGACATCACACCTCACCGCGGAGTTGTTCTATGAGGACTATGCCGGGTACATGGACGATACTGAGGAGGATAATTCCGGGCTCAAGAATAGGAGGAGTTTATCAAGGGCAGTCGGTACGCGGACATGGTCGGACATCTGCATGTCGACCTGTGCAACCAGGAGAAGTTCATGTTAAACGGCGTGGAGATGTGCTTTCGCCTGATCAGGTCAAAGAACTCATTCTCCATCATGTCCCAAACCGTGACAGACTACAAAGTGGACATCGCCGAAGTCAACCTGTTTATGCGCCGCTGTAAGATCAACCCGAGCGTGCTGTTGGCTCACAGCAGGACGCTGGAGTCGGGCACAGCCAAATATCCTATTACGCGCGTGGAAGTGAAATCCTTTACGCTACCTGCCGTTATCAGTAACAAGACTCTGGACAGCGTGTTTCTGGGTCAACTGCCGAAACGCGTTATAGTTGGCCTGGTCAGCAATCAGCCGTTCAACGGGGCCTACAAGAAGAACCCGTTCAACTTCACCCACAGCCACGTGAACTTCTTCGCGCTGTACATAGACGGTGAGCAAGTGCCATGTAAGCCACTTCAACCGGATTACACGTTCAGTCGGGAGTTGTGCGTGCTCGCCTACCACACGCTGTACACCGGCACCGGCATCAATTTCTTAGACTGTGGTAACGAAGTCAGTCGCAACGAATACGCCAACGGATACTGCCTGAAGGCGTTTGATCTGACACCCGATATGGCGGCCTCTCAATCCAGCCACTGGAACCTGGTGCGCAACGGTAACCTGCGCATAGAGATTGGATTCTCCGAAGCCTTGGCGGAGGCGTTCAACTGCATAGTGTACGCTGAGTTGGACAACGTCGTGGAGGTGGACCGTCATCGCAACGTCACAGTCGACTTTGGCGGTTGACTCCGCTCCGCCACCACTAGGCGGTGCGCGCACCCGAGGTTATCCCGCTAGGCACGCTCCCGCCAGCGCTCAGTCGAGTTCTGTCAGCCGTACGGGATGGACGTGCCGCCACCAATCTACAACGAGCCACCGCCATCGCGCTGTCATCACGGAAGCGTGGTGATGGATATGCAGTGTTTTAAAGACAGTGATAATGACTTTCTACTGAAAGAGGTTTGCGTGGTGGACGTGACTACCGGAACGCTGCTCCTACATCACATCGCCCACCCACCCTTCAGTAAGGACCTCCTGACTCCCGAGAAACAGCGCGAGAGCGTCTGGGTCACTCGTCACTGCCACGGCTTGGAGTGGGACCAGGGGGACATCGCGTACGTCGCCCTGCTGGACAAGCTGCACTCCTGCCTCATCCACCGCCCCTTGGTCTACGTCAAAGGATCGCAGAAGAGGGACTTTGTACAACGCCACCTCATAACCGAGCCCGCCGCCACCACCGCTCAGGACATGGAGGATCTGGGCTGCGGGTCGCTCAACGGTCCGCCCACCTACCAGACCCTACGCTGTCGCCACCATAAGAGCTCCCACAACCGTTGCGCCCTTCATAATTGTATCGTCTTACGGGACTGGCTCGTGGCTAACAACAGACTGGACTCGTCCGCCTCGAGCTGCCTGTGTTGATTCCGTCTACGATGCATACCGTCCAGATCAGAGAATGCCTGGCGAGGATCCCCGGACTGAGGAACGTCGCGGTCTACGCCTCTGACCAACTACCGGACGTGCCAGTCAAGCCTCTGACCGCCATCATATCCAACACAGTGGCGCACACCGAGGGCGGCGAACACTGGGTGGCGTTTTACTGCTCGGAAGAGGACAGACTCGAGTATCTGGACAGCTACGGAAGGCCGCCATACCAGGCCAACTTTCAAAGGTTCCTGAGGCGCAATCCTCATCACCGCCACTACGTCTACAACAGGTATCGACTCCAGGGCTACGATACTTCTGTTTGCGGCTACTACTGCCTCACTTACCTGTACTGCCGGGCTGTTCTCCGCACGTCACTCAGCGAATACGTCCAGCTCTTCGACCCTGCCACTCCCGCCGCCAACGACGCTCTGGTCCGCAGGCTCTTCCACTCCATATTCGCTTAAAACTAGTTTGTAAGGTTTTTTTGTAGTATGTGTATGTAACCTTATTACTGTACAATACATGCCTCATAATGATAAAGCTTGTGTTTTCATTTCTCCTTTCTCCTTACTAAATTTAAAAAATAAATTAGCAAAACTGAGGCAGCGGGGCTGGACCTCAGGTTTATATACCAGCGGCGCGTGTCACAGGCTGGGGCGCGAGACCCCTCGGACATCAGCAAGCCGCTGACTAACTCGAGGGTGACCCCTCGGATATCAGCAGACCGCTGGGCAACTCCTTCAGGGCCGTCCCCGACACGCGCCGCCAACCGCTCCCGGTTGGCGGGGGCTTTTTAAGCTGCACGGCTCGGGCCAAATGGCCCATAACGCCTTTCACTTTAGTTTTTCTGAGCCTACCGGCTTGTGACTTTTGAGTGTGTGAAGGGGAGGAAAATAAACAACTCGGGTTCATGCTGTACATAAAACTATTATCGTATAATTACCTACAAATACTATTTACAAATTTTTCTTATAATTAATATATACAACTAGAAGGGGAATTCCTCTTCTTCCTCGTCTTCGTCCTCAGGCTGGCGCTGTCCCTCCTCCTCACCATCCACTTCCATCCAATGCGGATGTTCCCCTCTCCTCCTCCTGGTTAGCTGTAGCGGCGGGATGTCTTTATGTCCCCACGGAAGAGTGCGGATTTTGTCGGGGAGGACGAGCCACTTGTCATCAGCTGAGTTGAGACTCAGCTTGTTCACCTGCACCGTGTAAACTCGGTGCAGGTGGGACTGGAACCGAACGTTGGTGGTGTGTTTCTGGACCCCGTTAAATAAGCACTCTCGGTAGTCGTCGGGGGTGAGGACGTTCTTGACAACGCCCTTCGCAACCCCCTTGGTTCGCTTGAGAGCTTTACTGCCGCCTGTCGCTGCGTCCTCGATGTCCATGAAGTACAACTTGGACCGCAGGCCGAGGTATTCGAATAAGGACAGGCCGTTACACTCGTCCTTAAACTTTCCAATGACCTTGGCGTTGACGGGCTGTAGCAGGGGTGGGACCTCGGGTACCCGCTGGTGTCGAAATCATCCAGGTGCTACTTCATCTCGGCGTAGACGTCCTGGGACACGATGTCAAAGGCGAAGTTGTCCGTGTCCATGTAGTCCACAGTGAGGCGGTCACCGTAGCGTCCCTTCATCTTCCGCAGGAACTCGTACATGAGCCACTTGCTCAGCTCCAAGACTGACATGCCTACGTAGACCGGCTTGTCCAACACGATGTTGACTTTGGAAAGATGCACAAGGGCCACGTCCTCCGAGTAGTACGTTCGGTCCAGGAAGTTGGATCTGGCAACGTACTTGGAAATCTTCTCCGGGGTACACACCAGCTTGACGTTGAGGCGCTTCCGTACATTCTCGATGGTTTTGCCGAAGACCGCGTTATTCATGAGCTTGAAGAAGTCCTGTTCAAACTTCGTTTTGGCCTTCTTCCGCAGCTCGGTGTTCATGAGGATGTACGGTTCCAACCACCGCGTATGGCGAAAGGAGATCGCTCGATGCACCGCGACCAGCTCCAACCCGTTTTGCAGCGCCTGCTGCAAGACCCTGTAATGACAGATGTAGTGCGCCTTGTCGTCCAGGGTCGTCAACAGTTTGGGGAAGTTCCCTGTTGGCGGACGCTTCGTCTCGCAGCTGTAGGGAAGGTCCTTTTGCAGGTCGTGTAGGCGCGTGGGGTAGTGGAGGTCCACTTCCAAGATGTAGCCTCGATCGGCCTCCGCGTCCAGCGCCGCAATGTCCAACGCCTGGATTTCCTCACGGCTGAGCCACTGTAAGTCTCCGGTCGGCAGGCACTGGGACATGGCCCAGCCGTAGAGCTTGTTGGCGTGCAGGTACAGGAGAAAGCACGTGGGCTCGTCCGGGCGGTAGTCCGGGCACCTGTCGTGGTTGGCCTTGGCGTAGCGGGTGATGGCCTGTGAGATCCCTCCCCGGATCCCCTGCTCCACGAACAGGTACATGTCGAAGTCCTGCAGCGTGTCCAGCTCCACGCCGCAGGTCTTGAGCATGACGTCCCAGGCGTAAGAGGGCAGGGTGTAGTAGTGAGCAGGGTCCAGTCCATACTCAGCCAAAGAGGTGTCGCGGAACTGCTCGAACACGTCGGTGAGGAGGGCGATGTCACAGCGAAGGTACTTCTCAGCATAGTCCTTGAGGTGGTTGCAGTCAAAGGCTCGCCACACGTTGAGGGCGTGCTCGTACTCCTCGCCCTTGATGTCGTACTCCTCGCCTTGGCTCGTACTCCAGGGTCATGGAGTTCCTGAACGCCTCCTTGGGTGGCAGCTCCCTAGTCCTGTACAACGTGTCGTAGGACGTCACGAAGTCGTAGGGGAACACGCCCTTTCTGCGCACCAGTTCGAACAGCCGGTCGTCGGGGAAGCGCTTCCTCGTCTCACGCATCCTGTCCATGGGAAGTCCCGCCGCCAGGTTGGCCAGGCTCATGGACAGGAACCTGTACGTGTCCAGGAAGCGCACCGCGAAACTGCTCCGTCGCGGGTTATCTCCGGGTTGACCGAAGTGGAATCACTTGGTAAAGGCGATGTAGCGCTCTTCGGTGTGCGCCAGCACGTCCACATCACCGGGGTCGATAGCCAGCTCCCGCACTACGAAGTGGGCGTCGTAGTTGGACAGGTTATGGAAGTAGCAGTTGATGACCCGCTGCTCCCTGTACCGCAGATTGCACGAGCGGTGCGCCGCTCCTCGGAACTCGTAAGGCGGGGCGTGGTTGTGGTCCCGCACCTTGACGTCCAGCTCGGTGAACTCCTTGCCGCAGAGGTAGCAGCGGGTCACTGCGAGATACTCTTCCATTTCCTGCCAGGTCAGAGAAGGGTGCACAGCTCTTGTGCTGAACATTAACTCCCAAAGGCTCAGCACGTCCATCTTCAACCTTTCCATGAAGACCTTGGACGCGTCAGCCCCGAAGTAGACGCGGGGCTCAAACTCCTCCAGGCCGAGCGAGTCCACGATCTGGTAGGCGAAGGCGTACGGGACGTGCATTTGCAGCGGTGTCGTGCCGGGTGGCGCTTCTACCGGGTCAACAGCGACGGGCTGCAGAGCACACTCAAAGTCCGCGTAAACGCAAAAGCGCTCGCGCCGAGTATACTCGGGGTGGGCGAAGCGTATCTGCTGCTTCTGAGACATGTCCAAGCGGAGGGGGGCCTTGGCGATGCAGTATCGCATGTGCTCCTCCAGACGCTAGGCACCGGACAGTTCCAGCTTGTTGGGCTGGTTGTCGAAGTAAGCGAAGCATCGCTTACACACGTGGATAGCGTTGGCGCGGGACGTCAGCTGAGGACGCTCTAGCCTACTCATGTTTGCGATATAGGCGTAGTGACTGTCCCCGCCGGTGGTCACGTACAACAGGTCCCTGTGGTCCTCCAACTCCCGCTTACAGATCTTCAGTGGGAACACAAGATCCTGGAATTTTGGGGATCCGTCGGGGCGTCTCCCCACCATGGTGCGCTCGATACCGTATACGTTCACGCTGATGGCGTTCTTCCTCTCAAAGGCCTTGATGTCCTTCACAGCCACAGGGAATTGTAAGCCAGTCCAATCGTAGCGAGCCATGATGTCCGGTGTATACGCCGCAGGCCTCTCTGGGTGTTGCGCGACGAACTTGGCCAGGATAGCGTACGCGAAGCACATGTCATCGACGTTGCGCACGTTGATGACAGCGCGCATCTCGCAGATGGTCCTGGGAAGCTGGAAGAAACGGGCTCTGCGATCTCCCAACGGGGTGTATAGGTTGACGCGGATCTCCAAGTCGCGTATGCGGAGATAGCTCCACCCGCTGTCCACTAGCAAGCACTGCTCCTTCTCTTCCGCCAGCTTGTGGAAGGAAGCCGACAAGAACGCCTCCAGGTCCGACACGGCAGTGAGGGGCACGTTTTTCGTCTTGAAGGCCCGCAGGCAAGTGGCTCCGTGGACGTTGGCGAATTCGCACTCCAGGAACATGATGACCTTGATGTTCGGGTGTCGGGTCCTGACGTCGGCCAGCAGTTCCAGGACGCTGTCGAACAGCAGCACCAGCGCGTCGTCAACGGTCAGGAAGTCCTCCATGGGCCGGGACAGACCGAAGGTCATGAGCCGTCCGCGGAACGCCCATTGGATGGAGCGGAACGTGGGCAGTCCCCCACCCACCATCCCATCAGGTGCCGTGATGGGTCCGGGCTGAGGCTCGCGGCTGGGTCCGGGCTGAGGCTCGCGGCTGGGTCCGGGCTGAGGCTCGTGGCTGGGTCCTGGGCGTGGCTCGGGTGACAGGGCGGGCAGTTGTGGTATCTCGTCCAAAACGAGGTTCCTCACGACGGGACAGTTGTGAGCCTCGTGCGGGTCCCGGTTGTAGCGTCGGGTGAAGTCTCGGTTGCAGAAGGCGCACTCGAACCTTCTGCCTCGGTGAGCGCTCGCCATGTGTCGCTGGAGGTACGCGGCCTTGCGGGACAGAGTGCCGCACTTGGGACAGCGGACCTCGTTGGCGTGCACCAGCTGCACGTGACGCCGGAGCAGGTCCTCGCGGGCAAACCGCCGCCCGCACGCGTCACACTCGGGCCGTAGATCTCTGGCAGGTGGCGTTGCGGCGGAGGAGGAAGAGGAGGAGGTCGAAGCTGACGGGCTCGCACCGTGGACCGCTTCCATGTGATGGCGCAGATCCTCAGGACTCGCCAGGGTGACAGCGCACAACGGGCATGGACAGCCTGCGAACAGGAAAACAAATCAAATCCTATTAGTTACCCGATAAACACGGAGGAGGAGGAACTATATAGAAGGCTGGCAACCTCTTGTTTTCCCCTATAGTCTGTTTCCTCATCTCGATCGCCAGTTACCCAAGCCTGTTAAATACAAGGGTGAGGAGGTGGTGGTGAGGAACTATACAGAGGGCTGGCAACCTCTTTTTTACCCCTCGAGTCTGTTTTCTCGTCTTAATTGCCGGTTTACCCATTCAGGGCCGTTTACTCTCTCTCATAAAAACAAGTCATTAGTTATCAAAGTCCACGGGTGCGCCGTGACGTCATGGGTGAGGATACTGGAGAAGAAAGCATACTTAATAAATCTACTGGCGGTTTCTTATTTAACCTAAAACTGTACCTGGCGCTTGGTCGTGAGGAGTAGGAGGATGAACTGTGGTGAGGTGGCGTTGCAGGTTGTCGCTTCGCCCGAAGTGTCTACCGCAGACATGGCAGTCGTAATGGCGGTCGTTGTGGGCGGATGCAGCGTGACGAGCCAGGTTTCTAGCGGACACGTAGACGCGCCCACAGACCTCACACATACGAGGAACAGCCATCTGCAACATCGGGTATCTATACTCTTTGTCAACCGGGGGAGGTGGTCGGGGGGGGAGTTGGGGGGGGGTCGGGGGGGGGAGTCGGGGGGGAGTTGGGGGGGGAGTTGGGGGGGGGGGGCTCGGATAGCAGTACCCTTAGGAACGAGGCGAATCTAACCCTTCTAATAGTAGACAGAAATAAATTACAAGAATAGCTCCTATGACATTCCTAACACTGTTACACGTCTTTATCTTTTTTTCGCTTGCACATGGCGATTTTACTCTCGTCTATAATTCTACTAGGCACTCGAAATTTTGATTTAAAAGCAAAACCAAATTTTATTTCGCACTGGGATATGTAAAATATTAAATATTAATTTTAGTTAATTAGGATTTAGAGCATTGGTAAATCGGCTGATGAAAAGATAAATTACATGTTACTTACATTTTAAGATATCCAAAGAGAAAGCTCCACACAGTCGTACAAGCAATGAACAACAGGTTGTGTAAGTGTATCACAGAGACAGCAATACTTCGTCCGCACAGGACAAACTGACGAAACCCTTGAGGACGTGCTCATAAATAGCACTCCAGTCGGGAGGAGGCCTCATGCGACGCACTTGCCGGAGTGAGAGGAGTGAGAGGTCTGGAAGGTCGCTGATGAGTAAACAGCCCCGGGCGGTCACGTAGGCCCTAGCACGCGCCTCGACACGTGACGCCGTGGAGCCGCTCGCAGTTTGGTTTAGTCAAGCCGGCATACAACGTGTAACGAAGTCACATCAAATTCGGTCGGCAAAACAGCCGAGACCCCATGAGGAAAACGCGTTTAAAAATTAATAGCGGGCCCGTTTAACGGTGGATTCTCAATTTTCTTTAAGCGATGGTTTACTTAGGCCGCCGCCCGACATGTGGTGAAGTTTCATCAAAATCGGTCAGTAAACAGCTGAGATTCCATAAGGAAAACGCGTTTAAAAATTAATAGCGGGCCCGTTTAACGGTTGATTTTCAATTTTCTTTAAGGGATGGTTTACTTAGGCCGCCGCCCCGACATGTGGTGAGGTTTCGTCAAAATCAGTAGGTAAACAGCTGAGATCCCATAAGGAAAACGTGGTTATAAATTAATAGCGGCCTTGTTTAATGGCGGATCTATGGGGTTCTTACGTCATTCGCTTCCTCTGGGATAGGCCTACACTCTTGAAAAAGTCCCGTGGGAATCGGTGGGTAAATAGGCTAGTTATTAATTTTCGAAAGTTTTTTCCTCATGTTCAAGGTTCACGAAAAGTGCCGCAGACGACCGGGGGGGCTCCTCACTTGCATGCTGATGTTGATCGGGGGGGGGCTCCTCACTTGCATGCTGATGTTGGTCCGGGGGGGATGACGTCACGGGGGGGATGACGTCACGGGGGGGGTCAAGGTCAAGGTCATCCGGGGGGGGGGGTGGATCCTCAGGATCCTCACTGTGCCTTTGCTGGTTTTGAATCATCTAATGCCCCCTACTTTTGTAAAAGAAAAAGTGTGTCTATTTAAAATTAAACAATTACCTTTATATAATAATCAGTGATGGAAAATGTATGCAATAATTTCTTAAATAACATAAACTCACCATCACCAACAATTGAGTTAAACAAAGAATAATTGTAAAATTTCACATATGTATTCTAAATGGTTCTAGAACATAAAATGATTGTAAAATTACATTCTTCCAGATAAATTATAAAAGTAATATTTTTAAGATACACCCTTACAGGAATGTTTCCTAAGTTTTGATTGAACAATCATATCCTACATAAATGAATTGTGTTATTTATCTGAACATCCCTTAAATCATCCATTGCTACATCTTATTGTTGCATCTTACAGTTTTCTTAACAGGTGATCTTAATTTTAATTCCTCTGATAAATGCGGCAGTTTTTTTAAATAATGTGTAGGGTGTGTATTGTATTTTTCCTAAAAGTTGAGTGTTAATTTAAATTTTTTGATCACAGTATTAAGTGATAGTTAGATATAGGCTACGTTTAGAGCTATCCGTGAAATTAAACTGATGCAATAGCACTTAAGAGTTCATTTTAATGGGTTTACTTAGTCATAGCCTGGAGGTACTAAATGATGCTTGCACTTAAAGATAGTAGACCCATGGTAACATGACTCTTGCATTATCTTTTCTGGCATGAGATGGTTGTACAAGTGGATTTTCCAAGTATATTTTAAATTTGGAAAATTGTTATTCAAGAAAAATCACAACAATACTTTTAGGTGATAAGATAAACACTGTCACACCTCATCTTATAACTGATAACATACTGGCTATATAAACCTTATAGAATCATTCAGTTTAATAATACAAACAAGTAACGTGGTTCAAACTTAACGAGCTACTTTCATTCACGATGGCTTCCCTTCAAATCGCTCTCTTCATCGTACTTGCTTGCACTGTGAGTATGAAATTATATCTGTAATAATTTATTTGGTATTACCTGATCTTACTTTAATGTTACGCAAGTTTTTTTAATATGATTTTTAACTGACTTCAGTGCTAAAATAATTGATGCATTTTTATATTCCAATCACTTTATGTTTCATATTTTCTAATAATCTCCCATATTAAATTTAGCGAGGTTTATAACACCAGTACAAATACATGCTTATTTGCATTTTACTATATTAAATTCAAAAGAAAATCGTGTGGGTCAAACATCACTCTAAATTTTCACTCAAACCATCAACCATTAATATTCATCTGTAGGTGAGCGCATTCCTCCAGGTGACCAGGAAAACGGATGGCAGCAGTCCACCACCATCCTAGACATATATTTGAAACATGGCCTTTGCCAACAAAACTGTGGCAACACACGGGACAACTACTATCAATATGCATATGTTTTGTAGGTTCACGCAATCCCCCAAGTGTTACGGCTTGACCGGGAGAACGGATGGCAGCAGACCACCACCATCTCGTCCCAGACCACCGTCAAGGATGGCAAATTCAAGGAGATGGCATTTGTCAACATCACTGTGGGCCTGTTCAACTACACAACGGACAGCTACCAGTTGGTCTCCGATGCTGTGACCCGCAGCCTCTCCAATATCCCGGTATGATTTAATACGTTCTCACATATAAGGTTTGATTCTTCGATTCGATTTGAAATTTTGCATGTTAGATTCCGGTGGAGCCATATAAATATATTTAAGGTCACTTCTACTAAAAATTTTTGTTGATTTAAAAATGTAAGTCTTTTTATAGTTAAAATATCAGTAAACCTTTATGTGGCTAAAATATCAAAACAATAGTGCTCATATGGGGTTGTTTATATTCAGCTTAATAAAGTTATGAGCGTTTTAAATTATACTCTAAAGGAGTGATGTCTGCCTTGAGTCCCAGAGGTGATTAATCATGCGATTGTGGGGCGTCAATAAAAACAATTACACGATAAAAACATTAAATCGCTATTTTCCCAGCAGTCTTGCAGGATTGTATGACTTTGGTTTGGACCTTCTTCAACAGCTAGTAAGATAAAACTTGGCTACGTTACTACTGTCCCCTTGACCTATGACTATTAACAGAATCTGGAACAACTGGATAACAATTGCATGAAAAAGCTAAACGATATCCATACACTTTATGTACAAATCATTCGGGGTATAATTAATATCAATATATATTATCTTTAAAACTTAACGCACGATAGTTATTTACTTCCTAGCTGAACAACTCAATCTAATTGTTTAAATTAGTTTAAAGTTTCTAATAAATAGAGAGTTTTAGAACTGAGGAGGTTTTAGGATGACACATAACTAAATGGATTAAATAGTTAAATATCTTGGTCTTGAAGGAAAATAAAGCAGCCAACCCAATTAAAAATACTTTAAACTATTAAAATATAATCAACTTTAGGAGTTTTGAAAGTATTGCGGATAAACCAACCACTTGGCTTTGTTATTTGACAATTAATACGTTTACAAACATGAAATATAAAACAAAATTAATCAGCCAATGTGCTTTTTCCAATGTCACGTATTTCAGTAATATATTACAATCAGGAAATATTTAGACCAGAAAATATCTCAAGTAAACTCCACCCAGCCACCCTACATATATATATACATATAAGAATTTTACTAATAAACCAAACAATTTTATGTCCCTAAAATTTAATTTCTTAGTAATAATAATCATATATTGCCAACAACATAGTTTTATAAAATGTTTTGTTGGTTATATACGATTATTAAAACTAAAAAATTAAATTTTATGGAATTAATGTAGCTTGGATTGGCTACGAACGATTGCTACATACAAATTTTCATGATTTTTTCGAGGTTTTTAAACTGATTTCTTCCTTAAGTACGACAATTATAACTATGTAACAAACCGATTGTAATATTAACTTGAATCCTGTGAGATAAGTCATCAGTGTTAAGACTGAAAACGTTAGAAGCTGTCACAATCCAGGGTGTGACGCACACTTCTGGTTACTTGCGCGTTGCAGTGAATCTGCATTTTGCCCTGTCATGTATTTTGTCTTTGTGTATTGTTTTAATTTCTGAATTTCTGACCAATTGTATATCGTTCCATTCTAGTGCTTTTGAGATTTATATTTACCTTGTACTGTTTTATTTCTACTTATTTTTTAGTTTTTTCCACAACCTTAATATAAAATGAGATTTTAGTCCTACAAAACAAATTTCTACAACTGCACTAACTTTATTACTTTATGTTAAAACCGTTATAAACTTTGTATAAATTTGCAACCTAATCCTACAAACTTTTAATTATTCATCCCAAACACGTAATTTCCCCTCCTCTAACGCCTTGTTGTTGCACAGCTCGACTCCGAGCCGCCCCGTGACAACCTGAGGATATACGAGGGTGCGGACTCCAAGCTGCCCTTGACCTTCAACATGACCCTGATAAGAATAGACTCTACCTTATCCAAGGCCGTCGGCATCATACTCCACGTCGATGTCTACGCCCAGAAGAAGCACCGTTCTGATGTCCTAGCATCCCTGAAAAACTTCTCACTGTGATCTTTCCGCAATAACCATAAGTGATGATGAAGCAATAAAACTATGACTCATTATTCCTTGATATCTCTTTGCAGACCCTCTAAACTAATTTAAATAACTTTATTGATTACAAGTAATATGTTATGTACACTTAATTATTTTAAAATGCACTGTATTTGGACTAATTTAATTATTTATCTTAAATTATGGGGTTGGGGAGGGGTGATAAGATAGTGTACATTCCTCGAGTAGTACAAGCCATAACGCCTTCGGGTGTTTAAAGCACTCGTGCTTTCAATCAACGCCTTCACGCTGAAATGACGTTCTTACTACCCTAGGTGCGTAAATAACTATTACAATAAATATATAAAATATAACAATTTAAGTAAGAGATAAAATTGACATATTTAACATTTTGTCCAAAAAAATACTCATTGAAACTGTAATATCCCATTTAAATAAAACACTTTTAAGAATCTTGTGGACTAAAACTTAAAAATTATATACTTTTAAAATTAATTAGTAAAAGATACATCGATACACATTCTTTTTTATAAAAAAAGACTAAAGTTTTTGGCATAATCCTTCATCAGGAGTACAATTTCCAAATAAACCAAGCAAAACGATAACAAAATTAAAGTAAAAACAAATAAATTATTTAAATTCCACACATGAATTAGATTGTTAAGTTGTAAACTATCTATATAAATTTCATAGCAGGGTTTTGAATATTCAAAAATGAACATTTACAATTATTGACTCAAAAGCTTTGAAATGTTCATACAATGAAGCACATAGTCTATGCAAACCATGCAGCACTTTTCAGACACAAACAAAAAAACACACACACAACTTTGTACCTCATATTGCCGTTGTAAAGCATTGTACTTTGTGTGGGTTAGAAAAAGACTCTTATTATTTCGAACCTTAGAGGGTAGTATTCTGCTAGCTGTAATGATATTGCTAGTATTAGCAAATTTCCCCTATAGGGAAGAAGCTATTACCGTACGTATCATGGTAAGACTTAAGCCCGAGACCATGATAACTTTTTGTTTTAAGGTCCCCAGATACCAAAAACACTATTCGTTCAAATTTATATTTATGTATATATATAATTTATATATATATATATATATGTGTGTGTGTGTGTGTGTGTGTGTGTGTGTGTGTGTGTGTGTGTCCGTTATCGCGATAACTTTTGAAAGAATCGTCCGATTTGTATGAAATTTGGCAGAAATGTGGAGAGTAAAATTTATGACTTTATGTTCGAAAACCAGATCGATCGGTCTATGGGAAGGGGGTTTTATGGGGGTTTTAAATTTTTCAAAAATCAGTTTTTTGAACTTTTTACCCACAAATTTTAAAAACGCTAGATTTTGGTTACAGCCATTTTATAGAGCTTAAAAAAGCAAACAATTTAGTTTTTTGAATCATTAAGCTAGGTTTAGTGGTTGTGGAGAAAAGTCAAAATATGTGTCCATAAAATTTCCCATGTTAATCTTATGGGAATATGTTTTTTAGATTTTACTCAGATAATTTCACTAAATACTCCACATTTCATTCTACCAATCAGTTTAGCTCTACAAAACAATCATTTTGGCATTTTAATTGTTGTTTCACGTCCAACCGTTGCAGTGATATTCAAAGTGCTAAACACAGTACGTTGTCCAATGTTATCCTTATGGAGAATGAATAAAATGTTATGTTTCGATTATTTATGTATGTATATTGATGAAACTTGGTATGTGGCTTCAACTAGTTGTAGAATATTGATATTAGCACAAAAAATGGTTTTTGTTGATTTTTCCCAAGCAGCAAACCTGCATACTCGGCCCCCATGTTATTCATATGGAGAATAAGTAAAGTTTAATGTTTCCCTTAGTTATGAACCTAAATTAATAAAACTTGGTATGTAGCTTCACCTGGTTGAGTTATATGGAGAATTGCAAAAAAAACATATCTTATCTTCCTTGTTGCAGCAAACCTACGTACTCAATTATAATGTTATTCTTATGGAGAATAAATCAAATGCTATATATCACTATTAATGAATGTATTTTTGTGAAACTTGGTAAGTGGCTTTAGGTAGTAGTGATACCCATTTATATGCATTGGAAATTCGCTGAGTACGCAGGTTTGCTGTGACGGGGGTATTTTTATATCAATACCTAAATTAAACTTTAAAAGTCAACTAACAATAAATTGTAAGAAACTATTTTACAAAAATCAACCAGTTAAATGTATTAAACTGTTCACAAGATTTATTCTCATATGTCTAATAAAATAAGTAAAATATAGACTTTAAAATTACATTTATAATACCCTCAACACTTGTTAGAATTCAGAAATAAAATAAAATAAGTTGTTTCAAACAAAATTATATCATAGCCCTATATTTATACAAAATAAAACAAATCAGCAGTAAGCTTAACAGTAAACGAAGCGTGAAATTTAAAATCATAAGCTAAAAAATTAGCTAGGCAGAAGGCAGGTTTTCAGTGAAACTATTTTATATTAACTTAATATATTATAAATTTACAATGATTATTTTAATTTATTTATCACATTTAAAATTGTTTCACGGAATAAATTCACGATGGTACAAAATAATATGACGAATATAAATTGTAAACACCATAGGGAAATAACGTTACACATGTTTTACATTTCTCGCCACCAAACATTACAGGACACTGTGTCGCTGGACTGCACTGCTACTATGTACCGTTGTGTTATTTCCCGGTTTTACACAGTAACCCTGGCACCAAAAGAGGATTAAACTGCTGGTACTGAGCCACAGAGTGACAATCAACGCGATTACCCAACCGAGGCTTAGTTAGGGGACGTGGAATTTAGTTCTATGTGAGTAGCTTAAAACTACGTCCGTTCATGCTAAATGTTTCGGTATCATTATAACAAGTACAGACTATTTGTATTCCACTAGTAATGGTTGATCAATTCCCAATTATCTCTTCTTTGTGGATCAATTTAATTAAACCTTACATTAATTTGTTTACAATAAAGTTTACAATAACATTACAATAAAGTTAAAACGACTTAACTTTATTGAGTTTGATAAATTATTTAACTGCAAAACAGTAAGTAAAACTATAACAGCCTTAAAAAAGTGTTGTCAAATGTTAATTGGGTTCTTGAAACTTCGCTAATAACTTTTATTAAAACAATTTTGTTTTTCTTTTTGGTTTTTATTTTACTTCCAAAAATGGATTTATGGGTTCAAATTCAAAGTTTTAATATTGATCACAGACAAATAATAGTAAAAATATTGAATTACGGCAAAGTAAAATAAAAATAATAACATACAAAACTTAAAAAAACTGTCTGCATTAACTCAAACGCATATTTTTTTATTTGCAATTATATTTGTAAAGACGTTATTAATAAATTAACCAATAACAATCAGTCAGATATAGCATATTGAGTTTAGCGTAAAAGATTGAAAAGTTATTAAAAGTTATCTTTCCATGGTAAACATTTTTAAACTCAAGACTCCTACTTATTTTTTTTTAGAAAAGGTAAAGGTTTACGAAAAATTAAATGTTCAAACAAATAAAAATATTTCAATAAAAGTAACTTGAAAACTTGAATTATACAAAGAAACATTTGTATACAATTGATATGCATAATAAAATACAAGTTCGTATATAACGTTGTATTGTTAGTATAATTGTTACATATCACAGTGTCAATAATAATGAGGGTTAGTCAGTAGTCAAAGATCATTATTCATAATATGTAAATTTTTTGAATAACATTGTCAAACAATGAACATTGTCAAATGAGAGACAGAACGAAAAAAAATCCATAAAACATTACAAAATAATTCAAACAACTACTTTATACAAAAAATTACAAAAATGAAATAAATAATTTTATGTTATATCCATTATCGATGGAAGGTAGAAAATTCTTCAAGAGTTTATAGTGGATCGTTAACCAAGTACAATTTTAGTATTTTTTTAAACTTTCTATAATTATGAACATATTTCCTATATGGACATATTTCCTTATGGACATATTTAAGAATTTTTTGTCCTGCATAGGTTGTTTTTTTCTCAAAAAACTTTAACTTATGTGGCTGTATAATTTCAAATCGTTGCCTAGTATTGCTAAGTATTTGGTTTTAGTGTTATCTTTAATTTAGTTGTGTTATCTTTAATTTAGTTGTTTTTGCGAGAAGAATGCATTCGTAGATGTACCGTGCATAAACCGTAAATATTTGCAAATTCTTAAAGTGTTCCCTAACTGATTCATCATATTTTAATTTAAGCATAATTCGAATGACTCGTTTTTGTTGCTTCAAGATACCATCCATGTTTATCTTTTTTGTAGAGCCATACAGGCCTATGCAATAGGAGATGTGGGAATGGACATGGGCAGAATAGATATTTTTTAAAGTTTTAAATCACAGTAAAATGACTTTTTTGATCAAGCATAAATTCCCGAATTAATTTATCCTAAAATTTGTTGTACATTATCATCCCAATTCAAATGCTGATCTATTCTCAAACCTAAGAAATTCACACTATTTTCCTGTTGATTTTGACATGAGTCATTTATTATTTGTAAGTCTTTCAGAACTCTATTTTTCCGTGTCTTAAAAGTCATAAATTTACTTTTATGGGGATTTAAAATTAAATTATGATTGAATAAGTAACCGCCGATATTTTTTAGTTCAACAAAAGCATTGATTTTAGTTTATTCCGGAGAGTTTGATGATATTAACAAATCAGAATCATCTACATAAAGGCAGATTTTACTATTGATATTATCGGCTAATGAATTATCTACACCCTTTAGGTATCACAAAAAAAGCACGGGTCCTAAAATAGACTACTGGAGCAACCCAAATTTAGGTTGCTTATAGTCAGAAGCCATTTTAATTAATTTATTATACTTGTTAAATGATAAGTTACCACATACTGATATGTATTGGTGAGATATGAGCTGAACAAGTTCAGAGCTGTTGTGGTTACTCCAAATATCTTAAGTTTTTCTATTAATTTAGAATGATTAACACTGTCAGAAGCCTTGGAAAGGTCCAAAAATATGCCAGCTATGTGTTTTCCCTTGTCTACAGATTCAATTATAGATTCAATATATGACACAGTGGCTCTCACAACTGATTTCCCTTGCCTAAAACCATGTTGGTTATCATCCAATAAATGAAAAGGTTCTAGGAATTCTGATAGTTGTAAATAAGCTGTTTTTTTCATATACTTTAGATGGAGAAGGGGGAACTGAAATAGGACGGTAGTTAGTAACATTGATCTTATCTTTATTCTAATGTAAAGGTATTATTTTGACATGCTTTAGTTTGTTTGGAAGAATGCCAGTAACAAATGAAGAGTTGATTAAATGGCAAAGAACTCTACTACTACTCTACTGGATTTTACTGCTTTAATAACTGTCACTGGAATGTCATCGTATCCACTATAATGTTTACTTTTCAACGAATCTATTATTTTGTCTACCTCCCGTAAATCTATTGGCTTGGATATAAACTGTGGTTTTGTAAGCAGGTCAATGCCCAAATTAGTATTTAAATCTACCTTACTAACATAATTATAGTCTAAATCTTTTATTGCACTGGCAAAATAATCATTTAACATGTTTGAGACAAACTTGGAGTCAGATATTGTTTTATTTCCACTAGTCATACTAATGTTTGTATATTTTATATTTTATTTAATGAAGTTATAACTTATAACATTTTTTATTTCGGTATTAAATAGAATAGGTCAGAGGAGTTACAGTTAAAGGATATCAGAGTCGTACGAATGACCAAGATCCTCATCTCAATAATGTCTCCCCTGATGTTTGAGAAAGCTTTCTCGTATAAAGCGAACTAGTTTTATCTTGAATCGTTCTCTATAGATGTGGAACACAATCGAATCTAAAAAAAATCACGAAACCAAATTGGCAAAACAGCTTCTCCAACTAAAATAATTGATATATAAACATTTGTTTTACTATCCTGTAAATTCTAAACAATGAACAACGTTCTTATGAGAAACCTTTCAATAGCAACTACTTATTAAACTATCAAATGAAAAATTATATTGAAGACCAAAATGCGAACTAACCACTGTACATCATTAGCAAATGTAGAGAAAAACATTTTACTAAACTTAAATTGTCAATATCTATAAATACAGTTTTTACAAAGCCAAAGTCCGGGGGACCAGACCTTTTAAAGCATGCTTAAAGTGTCAAAGACTTTTTAAACGAACGTGAAGTAACCGCTGTATATAGTTGTCATTGCAACCGAACAAAGTCTCGGATATTAAAAAAAAATACAAGAACATGAAGTAAAAAATCAAGTGATTGGATATAGTGATCAGTAATTATTAAGTACTTAAAATATATGTTTATGACAACTTTAATTGCAAGATCACCAAAAACAATCAGGCATGGTATGGTAAAACATAATTTGCATAAAATATAAGTCAATTTTAAATGGAAACTTTTATCTGACCTGCCAATAAAAGTGTTAAAATTTGCCTATAGACCGTCATATATATGAAAAATATATCATAACATATATATGTATGTATTCAACAATAAAATCTGCAATATATCCTTTGTAACTGTCGGTTGTTGGTTCTTTACAAGTAAGGAATCACAGCACAATAAATGACAACACTTAGGAGCTTGAACTGATCTCCTAAACGAGTAGAAGTAGCTTTTGTTACAGTCGTATTAGATTACCTTGCGAGTTACAGCTGCACCTTTTGCAAATAAGATTGGATGGACAAACATTATCAGTAACAAAGATTAACTGCTGGCAAAGTGTTAATTACCTAAAGAAATGTCTAATGTTCAACCAATAAAAGTAAAGAGGATGTAATGAATTCAGTCCTCCGATAATAAAAGTTGCAATATTTGTAAGCGTTAATTCCAATTAAGTTTAATACTAAAATCTTTAATAATTAACATTTATACTTAATAATAACACAAAACTTTTGTTTTTGTTTACACTTTCCATCAATAATTAAATTTCTGTTATCGGCAGACCAATGAAGCTTTAACGTAATTCCTGAAATACATGGTTAAACCAACCACTAGTCGCTATTAAATACTTATTTAACTAGTATTTTGAAATACATTCAATTTAATTGGAAATTTTTCATAAAAAAACTAAGCATGTTATATGAATATCACTATCATATTGCTTATCACCCTCATGGCAATTTTTAATCAAAACTGATCCAATTCTGATACGACCTGATCCGATTCTGATCAGACCTGATCTAGTATATTAGGGTTGATCAGACCTGATCAGGGTGAGTTGATCAGGCCTGCTCTGGTATATCAGGGTTGATCAAACCTGATCAGGAAATCAGGGTTGATCAGACTTGATCAGATTGAGTTGATCTGGTCTGATAAACAATATCAAACTTGATCAGGGGTTTATTTAAGTAATACATAATGATATTTAAACATTATTAATATGAATTAATATTATTAACAATGATATGCTTATTTTTTTACCCTTTCCGTATGTGCCGGTAAACATTATCACCTTAAAAATTACAACTATAAGAGCGATTTTACGACATCAAACGTAAAATTATATATATATATATATATATATATATATATATATATATGTATTAAGTTTTGTTTTTTAAACAAAAAATCATGCATTTCTTCTACATACGCCTAACGCACTTTATTAGTACAATACGACAAAATCTTAAAAATGACGACTAGCTTTAAAATGTTAAAAAGCAAATTTAGGACAGTATAATTCTAATTAATAAGCAATTAATTGTACCTAAGCTATCAAATAGACGCAAATATCAATGTCGTATAATTGGGTTTTATCAATACTTACATTCTATAAATGACATCAATATGCCAGAATCAAATTTAGTGCAACTTGAAATCGTGGTCCTATACAGTTTATTTTTCGTAATCGCTTCTCTCTATCATAATATATTAGAAAGCGTTCGTAGTGTAGTGGATAAGAGATCGGATTATACCGCTGGAGTCCCGGTTTTGAACCCCGAACGTGTCGGTTGGTAGGGCCTATTTTTCATGATTATTTTTGTCATGGATATTTAATACGTTTCAATGATCAAATATGCTATATTATGTGTTTTTAATTTGTATATTTTTATTTTTTTAAAAGTATATCACTTTTCGATCAGAACCAGATTAGATTCTGAGCAGACCTGATCAGATTCTGAGCAGACCTGATCAGAACCTCATCTGGAAACTTCCCATAATTGGGTCCAATCCTGATCGAATTTGGATCAGATCTGATCAGGAAATTTGGATTAGACCTGATTGAAAATTGTCATATGGGCAATATAGTTGCTTTGGTTCCTATTTGAATATACCAATTTAAAAAAATATTAAAATTATTATGATTTTTCCCCTTGGTCTTGAAAGTGTTCATGTTTTATATTGCAGGTAATAAGGGTATGTCGTCAATTATTATATATATATATATATATGTTTATTATCTGTCATAAATGTTCACTCATCACAAGCTATAGCAAATCCATAACTTCACCTTTCCTTAAAAAAAACTAAACAACATTACTAAAATGTAATTGATTGTTATCAGTGTAAGTAAAGGTGAGAACAATTATATATTCATAACAAATATTTTTATATCCAATTTAAATAGCCTTCTGTGGTACCAAGATTGTAGGTTTTATAGATCAAACATTTCCAAACTGAGTTACATTTAAGGTAGCACTATTTTTGGTTATTGTAACTGAGATGTTTTAGTAAAGTAATACTAAGGTTATTATTGTAATGCAAATCACAGCAGCCGAGCTGTGTTTTATAATGTAATCTCTGAGCAGCCGAGTCCGATTAAGTAATCAGTAATACAGTTAAAGACAAACAAGAAGATCGATCTAACTTAGTTTCTGCAAATAAACATTGTGGACACATTTTTAGTGTTGTGGCACTCCACATCCGGTGCTGCAAACGATGTTACACTAGACACATCGGTGGTGTGGTTAACCCACCTTAACACTCATCCAACTTGTGTCCATGACTACATTGTTAGTCTTGTAGTATGTCCATGAGGTTATGGCACTCCGCACATGGCGCTGCTATTTATGACAACAAGAGCTGGTTAACACTCTAGCACCCTCTGGCCTTGTATCCAACTTGAATCGAATAATGCGCTGTTCTTGTCCTTACATGTATGTAGAAATGTAGTAAGTGAACATAGCGTTTTACGTGAAACAAATTATACAATGTCCATTAAGTCTTATGAAACTACTAAGTGTGCACTTCACAATATTTAATCTTTCCCAAGATTTTTCCTCTCTCACAGACAAAAATGTCACCACAATAGTGTACACCGTGTACCACCCGTGTACACTAGTGCACGGGTAGTTATAACTTGCCACTGGGTGTGTTGGCGTTACGGATGAAGGGTGTCCACTGGTACACTGGCGTTGCAGATTTATTTTGTACTATTCATCATGGCTTTGGCAATATCTATGAGCAATATTGCCATGAGTTCAATTTTATATCGCGGAAAGCCATAAATTGAAAAAGAAAATCTCAGGCAGTGTTGCGAAGTAGTCTATTGTCACGCTTGCGATCTTTAAATACCCAGTCACGCTTTCAGTGGCGGATTTTGATTGAAACAACTTTTGTGTACAACAATGTCACAGTCCAAAATTAACGGAATGAATGAAAGCCGAATTTTACTGGAATAGTTACTTTGAAGGAAACTCAATTTCTTCGAACTGAAGGGCTTGTAACGACTAGATGATAAACCAACCTATACAATACTCGTTTTCAGGAGTGCTCAGTGATAACGTGCACCCAGCTCGAGAGACTGATAGAGAATAAAAGTAACATTACATAAGTCAATAACGCCATACATTTGAAAAGCCATTTCTTGGATATTTTAGTATTAAAATTAACCGTAGTACAATGGTTAAGTTGCAATAATATTCGATATTTTTAAACATCAAAATTGTATTATTATGCCTAAACCAAGCATATGGTTTCAAAGATAGTAAATTGGATTTATTTAATACATCTAATACATTATTTAAAGGTGAAGTTTTAGCTTTTGGTTTATATTCAATACCAAATGACTTTGAGCGTTAACTGATGCTGAACTTACCTTTTGTTAGTAAAGGAAATATCACATATCAAATTCACTTTAAGGAATATATTTAGACAAATATTTTGAAACAAAATATATATTTTATCTTAATTTATGTAACATTTTTTATGTAATTGAATTCATATTCACAAGTTGATAGTTTATGTATCTTTCTTAATTAATCCGGATTGTCATGGCAAATCTTAAAGCTTCTTCAACTCCTTATATCTATTGAAAGCGATATAATTAAATTAAACCTACTATTATTTTATTAGTTTTATGCTTTGTTGGATTGGATTTACAATCGTGCATAAACAGAATTAAAATCTTGTTATACCCAGCAAAAATATATTTTTAGTTTAAAAGTAATTTTGTATGATGAAATGTATACATTTTATGATTGAAACTGATGAATGTCTAGCATTGGACTTTAAATTACGTTGTTATCTGTTTATTACATATTTAAATGCATTTGTATAAACATTTAATACATAATCAATATAACCTAAAATCACCAGATATTCCGACAGTTTTAAGACTTACTTGACAAAATGTACCAGCCACATTTGGATGAAAACTTTATTTGTCATCTGGTAGTAGAATAGATGTAATGCACCACACAAACAAGCATTCAAAAAGTACTATACATAAATAACACAAATAAAATTAAATATATTACAAATTAAATCAAGTAAAAATATTTCTTTAATTTTACATTATACTAATTAATATTATTGATCATGTTTTGCTCAGTATTTCAATTAGTGTGTCTGGAAACTCCTTTATTATTTTTAGTTGTTAATTTAAAAATTGTGTATATTACTTAATATTACTTGTAACACATTTTTAAGATAATTAAAGTTTGCAACAATATTATGACCTTTAATAAAATGCATTTACATGTACGTTAGTGTAGGCTCATTTTAAGTGACCATCGCAGAAGAAGTTTGTTGCTCAGTATTATAACAATTCTTTAGAATAAACCGTCGAAGAGGTACGTATCAATTTGTTGTTCACTCGCAAGGTAAATTTATTTTCACTTGCAAAATAAATTTTATCGAACAGCCTAAGTTTGGTTATAATGTAATAGGTATATTAGTTCGTTTTAGCGAATTTCCCCTATAAGGAAGAAGCTATTAACGTAGGCTCATGGTAAGACTTAAGCCCGAGACCATGATAACTTTTTGTTTTGAGGCCCCCAGATGCCAAAAACACTATTCGTTCAAATTTATATATATGTATATACATATATATATATATATATATATATATATATATATATATATATATGTCCGTTAACACTATAACTTGAGTAAAAAACGTCCGATTTCGATGAAATTTGGCTCAAACGTGTAAAATGACATTCATGACTTTATGTTCGAAATCCAGAAAAATCGGAAAATGGGAAGGGGGGTTTATGGGGGTTTTAAATTTTCCAAAAATCAGTTTTTGCATTTTTAACCCTAAAATTTTAAAAAAAAACTTAATTTTGGTTTAGTTCATGTTATTGAGCTTAAAAATACAAATAATATAGTACTTTGAATTATTAATCTAAGTTAAGTGGTTGCGGAGAAAATCCAAAAACCCTACTCATAAAATCTCCCATGTTAATCTTATGGGAAAAATGTTTTTGGCTTTTCCTCAGTTTATTTTGATGTAAACTTCACATTTGCCTTAACCAATCTGTTCATTTCCACAAAAAAATCATTTTGGTGTTTAAATTGTACGCCCAACCGTTGCAGAGATATTCAAAGTGCTAAACACAGTACGTTGTCAAATGTTATCCTTATGAAGAATAAATAAAATTTGATATCTCGATTATTTATGAATGTATGTTGATGAAATTTGGTATTTGGCTTCACGTAGTACTGGTATATTTATATTGCACAAAAAATTGATTTTTTGTTGATTATTCCTGTAGCAGCAAACCTGCGTACTCAGCCCCCATGTTATTCTTATGGAGAAAAGTAAAATGTAATGACTCCCTTAATTATGAACATAAATTAATACAACTTGGTATGTACCTTCACTTGGTTGAGTTATATTGATAATTTTATAAAAACCCATTTTTTGTTCCTTGTTGCAGCAAACCTGCTTTCTCAGCCCCCATATTATTCTTATGGAGAATAACTAGAATGTTGTAAAGCGCTTATTTATGATTACATATTGATGGAACTTGGTATTTTGCTTCTCCTAGTTAAATTCTATTTATATTTGCATAAAAACCAATTGTTGGTGTTCCTTGTTTCAGCAAACCTACGTACTCATTACCAATGTTATTCTTATGGAGAATAATTAAAATCGCTTATATATGTGAATATATTGTTATGAAACTTGGTATGCGGCTTTATGTGGTATTAAGACATATATTATGCATTGGAAATTCGCTGAGTACGCAGGTTTGCTGCAACTGGGGTATTTATACTTTAAACGAGAAGTCTTAGAACGAGTAGTAGGGATAGAAACACTTTTAACTCTTAGGGATGCAATATCCACGGTTCATCGACTCAATGGGATCCGTAATAGGTTGCCGGTCTCATGAGATGTGCAATACGTTTAAGAATGTCTTTATCTTGTACCTCTATCTAAAGGCAAATTTGAAATGTTCACTAAATTGTTCTATGTCAAAAAATGGAATTGTATAATATGTTGGCTAAATAAATTTTTAGTGTATTTCTATTTCAGTCCAGTGAAACAAATTTGTATTACGATTTTTCTCTTTCAGTTCAAACGATAGTAAACGTAATTGGGCAGAACGTACGTGATTAAAAACAAATATAGTCAAACGAATTTGTTTACGAAACTAATGTAATTAATTATTTGATTTTCTGAACATTGTCTTAATTTATTACGCATACGTGTTTAGCTTGATCCAACTAGTGTATTTAAACAAATAACCCACGACTACAATATGATTGTGAACCCAGTAAATTAGGGATCGCAAATCAAAATACTAATGCCATAATAAACAATACACTGAAGTTTAAATAGTAACAAAATATTTTATCGTGTCAAAACTATACAAGATTGATCTTGTATTTGGTGACTAGGATTTCTCGGGCCCATTTTTATTAATGGTCACCATTGTATGTTATTATACATACCTACCCACTATACGTTATCAAAATCGGTTTTTAGTGAGGACTCTAGGTCCGGTAGCATCCACATGGACAGGCGTCACCTCAAAAACAACATGATAGGGCTCAGATAGCACCAAAACAAATATTATCACCGATAACTCAAATTTAAAAATGTTGACTAAAATGATATTTTCTCCATACACTATGTATAAGGAAGATGGCAAATAGACTAGTGGCACAATAACAAACACACTGCATTTAAACAATTAAAACAAATGGGTATCATGTCAAAACTGTAGCAGATTGATCCTCTATTTAGTGACTTGTAATTCTCCAGTCTCATCTGTATTATGGCCACCACTGTATGAGATCATAACGGTCAATCAGCCAAAACTGAAACTCCTGGATTATGTATCTGGTATTACCCGAATTACCCTTCATTAGCAGTTGTGGTCCAGCGCTTTATGGTGAAGCTCTTGGACCATTTATCGACGAACATCTGTTTAAGCAATCATCCACTCCGATACAGTATTCTATGTAAATGCTTATGACAATAAGAAAAATTGAACGATTTTATTTAAAGCCCAAAACGATTTTCAAAACTATAATATCATGTGGTAGAAAGCCTCGAACGAAATATTTAGCTCATTCCATCCAGTGGTTTAGAGTGATGAAAAACAACAATTCGTTAAAATTTGTTATTGGTGTTTATCATTCAAATATATATATTATATAGTTTTAATTACATTTTGATTAATATTTTATTTATTTAGTTAAGTGGAATAAATGAGTTTTTACTTTTGAATGGAAAACTTAATAACATTTTTGCTCGAAATTATTAGTTACATTTTTGATTTCTTTAATAATATTAGAATCTCAATTTCTTCAATCCGCAGTAATTTTTGCCTGTAGCAAATCGATTTATTTAACAAGTACTAATTATAATAATTGTTTCTTTCTCAAGAACAAATCTCATATGTGAGTTTGGGTAAATAGGTGTAGCAATTTAAAAAAAACACGTTGAGAATGCTTTCATTTAATACAACTTTACTATCACAGGGGTTTTATTAATGGACCAGATGTTATATCACCATGCTATGCAATTTGCATTATTGTGTTGTAAAAAGTTTACCGATGGGTGTGTACGAGTTTAAGAATCACTACGTGTAACTTAATATCCTCTTAGCATCAGATGTTTTGTTAGATGTAGTACCAAACTCAATGTTTGTTACTGAATACAATCAAACTATTTGATTAATCTGAAATTTATAGATATTACAGTTTAATATAAGCTTTAAGAAACTTACGAAACAAAATAACTTAAACAGCAAAATTCAAAATTAAATTCTGATTAAATACAGATTGTATTCTTTAAATATTGCTGGAACTTGTGTTAAAATTAGCCCAGGTTTTCTTTACTGAAGATAGTTTTGAAATATTTCTTGAAACCTTTTAGATAACAAGATTCCTTTGAGAACACTTAACCTAGATAAAACTCGTGGTGAAGACTTTCCTTCTCCCAGGTACTTTATTTCTAAAAACATTTTACCTAAATGAAAATTCCTTATTTATTGTAATGCAACATTTTCTTGCAAGGACTTGATCCATACATGTCTTCCTCTCCCAATCTTAACGTTATTAATTATGTTAACCTTTCAGTTAGTTTAATTCGTGATATCAAGCCTTATTAAAAGAGAATTAATAATTTAAACCATTACCCTTCGCCCTATCTATTCCTTTTATAGAATACTTTTACAATTATTAGGTCACTACGGACTTGTGACTGTAATAATTTATCATTTCTGAATCTCTAAATAATGCCGAAAACAAATATAATAATTGATTTAGTTGGTTATTTAGTCAGGTTAAATGATATAAGGAAACATCACATCGTTCGAGATATTACGTGATTTAGTATAACATACACATTTTAATGAAGCTTATATTGTGCTAATAAATCATCAAACCTTCACGCAAAGGTTAGATTTGACAGTATTTTACGGGAAACTATCTTAATGTGGATAAGTAGGTATTTTTATACTAGCACTAGCTGGATATCTTGGATTCACGTTTTAAGTACATATGGTGCGGGTTTTTGGTTCCTCACTGGCGATCACGCCGTAAGTTAAAGTGCAGTGACGCGGTATAGTTATGTAGTGTGTGTTTATTTTTATTAGTGCGTTTTATATCTCTGTCCAAATCATGGTTCGTTTAATTATTACGCTGTGTAGGGCGACTGTCTCGCGCGGCGAAAGGAGTATATCATTTTATTATTTGTTCATGGTATCTGTGAAAATTAACAGTGTTACGTGGGGCATTGTCTCGCGTGGCTCAAATATATTAAGTGAGTGTCTTATTTTCTCTTATAACCTCGGGTGTGAGGCAAGTTTCTTGCACTCTCGAGATACATTCAGTGTAGTGCCGTTTTATAATTTAAAATTAGTCCTGTTACAAGATTAAAGACAGGTTTAAAGAACTATCGAGATTTATTTTGCTACCACATTTTATTTGAACCAATTATTTTTGAGTGCTGATTCTGTCTCTCTTGCAACAAATAACGTCTGAGCCATCCATTATGTAATGTATTAAATCCCTTCAATCTAAAAATCGAATAGTAATAAATGTGGTTATTATTATTAACCTAGGGTCGAACCCGTACTCTGAGTTTATCCAAGGCAAACGAATTTTTGTTTGTGGAAAAGTATCCGTGTTTTAAACTGCCGATTTTGCCAATACAAAATGCCGCCCGAATAAAATTAGATTTCTCAGATAATTTATCTAATATTACTGTGTTATTGTAAAACCCGTTTCACGAGTGTCTCAAGTGATAATTAATTCATAAAAATGAGCACCCGCGGTGACGACACTCATACTAGCCCTAGACATTCTTTAAATTGGGTTAATAGACTCAAAAAACTAGCTTTGATTGGTGAACTTTTAACACGTGATATACCACCTAAAGGCTCCGTTCAAGAAATGCCTGCTAAGTTTGCGAATATATTTCAACTCACGAAACACATACCTCAACGACAGATGCTCACCCCTCGACTCGACATCAACCAGAACCTAAAAATCCTGTGACTACTCCAAGTCAACCTCACGACATACCTCAAGTACCACGCGCCATGCCGCAAACTACTGCCGGCCGACTTGGTGAGAAAGTGGGGTTTAAAATTCGACGGAGTGGAAGGTGTGGTAAGTTTTAGGTTATCCGAGCTGAGAACGGCATACGGCTTTTCAGCAGAATTATTATTAGTGGCGATTCCTGAACTCCTGAAAGGCAAGGGGTTACTGTGGTACCGCAACAATCAACAAGACTGGGCGACATGGCATGATTTCATAGCCGATCTACGTACGACATTTTTGCCTCCTGATTATTTGTCAATCTTAGAAGACGACATTAGAAAGAGGACACAAGGGCATGACGAATCCATTACGGACTTTGCCATTGCCCTCCGAACCGAAATGAGACGTCATAGTGGATTCTCTAATCAAAAACAAATTGAATTTATCTATAAAAATCTTCGACCTGAATATAAGTCATATATTAGGAGGAGGGATTTTACGTCTTTTCACGTACTTCTAAAACTAGGTACCAAATACGAATACAATTGCAGAGAGGCCAAGTCGTTTCGCCCCCCACTTAACCCTGCTCAGTCATGATTCACCGATACGGCTTATCGCCCACGAGCTTATCGCCCACCGTCGGACCGCCGGCCACCTGTGGTCGCCACAGCCTAACCGGAACCAGCGCCACGGCCATCGCAACAACCCACCGACAAGTGTTGGAGTTGCCTCAGGACCGGCCATAGATATGTATCATGTCGCACCTCGCGGTCGCTCCTTTGTTACAGATGTGGTGATAAGGGGGAAACTGTGAAAACGTGTAAAAAGTGTAGTGCGGGAAACGCGACACGCGTCAAGTCAGCGACGAGTTGGCTAGGCCACATCCTGTAAATCTCGTCAAAAATACCGCCGGTAACGAAATTAATGTATCGGATTTAACCGCGTCTTCTGGACAGGTTCATAGAGCTATAAATCTCGATGATTGCTTATTCATAAATGTTGAACTCCCAGGCGTGACATTTAACGCTCTCATTGATACTGGCTCCAGTGTCACTTATATTAGTGAAAAAGTTGGCGATGTTTTGAGCAACCATTGCTCAATTTTTTCGCTGGGGAAGGGATATGTTGGACTTTCGGACGGTACCTTAACTACAACCTGTGAGTCTTATAACATAGAAATTAAGTGTAACGGGAAAACTATACCATGTGAAATAAAGGTTATTAAAAGTTTAACTGTTGACGTCATCTTGGGGTTAGACGTGTTGAACCAAATGTTTCCCGACCTCCCCAGTTTTTTTAGTAATTCACCAAATCAAAATAATGAATCATGTGTAAATAATGTAGCAACCATTGAGGACCTTACAACTGATCAAAGTGTCGGATTAAGTGAATTTTTAGACGTAGAATTGCAGCTATTCGATAACTTTCCCGGTCGAACTGACGTTTTATCTCACGTCATCCGCCCTAAGCCCGATATTTTACCGGTAAAACAGAGATATTACCCGCTGTCCCCAGCGATGACAAAAATTGTATATACTGAAATCGATGAAATGTTGAAAAATGATGTAATAGAACCCTCTCAAAGCCCGTGGAGTAGCCCCCTTCTGTTAGTGAAGAAACCATCGGGTAAATATCGGGTCGCACAGGACTTAAGGGTAGTTAACAAATGCACTATACCGGATGCATATCCGATTCCGTACATTACTGCCATCTTATAAAAATTAAAGAGGGCGAAATACATATCCACTCTGGATATGAAAAACGGATATTGGCAAGTGCCGTTGCATCTTGAAAGTAAACATTACACGGCGTTCACTGTTCCCGGCAGGGGTTTGTACCAGTTTAGAGTAACCCCTTTTGGGTTACACTCTGCAGGGGCAAAATTCCAACGCCTCAATTGTTAATGACCTTGGGGAAGTGGCGTTTCCTTATTTAGATGATGTCATACTCGTGAGTGAAAATGTCGAGGACCATTTAAAGTTATTAAAAGAAGTTTAGAAGATTGAGATCAGCCGGATTAAAACTAAATGTGGATAAGTGTAAATTTTGTTGCCTTGAGTTGGTATACTTATGCCATGTTGTGAGTAATAAAGGTATCGCCATTGATAAGGACAAAGTAGGTGACATAGTGTCCTACCCGGCCCCCTAAAATTGTAAACAATTGCGACGGTTTATCGGCATGGCTCAATGGTATCGCAGATTCGTTCCCCGGTTTTAATATATCGTTCAGCCATTAAATAAGTTATTTAAGAAAGATGTGAAGTCGTCTTGGGGAAAAGGGCAGGAAGAATCTTTTACGGAATTAAAAACAAAGCTTACTCAGGCCCCGATTTTAGTATGTCCGGATTTTACCCTCCTGTTCCTTGTTCAAACAGACGCTTCCGCGTCCGGACTAGGAATTGTGCTTGCCAAAATTCAAGATGGTGAACAGAAAGTGATTGCGTATCACGGCCGCACGTTATCTGATGTTGAGAAGCGTTATAGTGCGTGCGAAAAGAGTGCCTCGCGGTTGTTCACGCGATTAGGAAATTTCGCCAATACATTGAAAGTCATGAGTTTACAGTCGTCATGATTGTCAAGCTTTAAAATGGTTAAATTCTATGAAAAATCAGACCGGCAGATTGGCAAAATGAGGACTGGAACTCCAACAATACAATTTTGACATTAACTATAGAAAAGGGCGGATTAACGTTGTCCCTCAAGCGTTATCGCGCATCCCTGATGTGAGTGCCGTTGACTTACCCTCGTGTGTGTGATACGACACTATTTTCACGAACGTGGGAAACACTCCCGGCGATTTCCCCGACTATAAAATAGTGGACGATGTACTTTTACATCACAATGTAGTAAGTAACAATTCTGTGCCGGTTACTGATCTCTGGAAGTTATGCGTCAAAACCTCGGATCGCAAATGCGTGTTAGCTGAGTGCCATTCATCACCTATGGCAGGTCACCTTGGACGAGATAAAACGTTAGCGAGAGTGACGTCAGAGTACTACTGGCCGGGAGTCTACAGTGACGTGTGTAATTTTGTGCTCAAGTGCGACTCGTGCCAGCGACACAAGATTGACCAGAGGCGTACTCAGGGCACCATGGGAATCAGAACTTCCGGAACTCCATGGGAAAACGTCAGTCTGATGGGCCCCTTTCCTCGTTCGTCCAAAGGCTGTCGGTACCTGATATTGTTTCAAGAAAAGTATACAAAATGGGTAGAGTACGCAACATTACGAAGCTCGACGGCACGCCACGAATGACGCGTTTAAATAATTGGTCGTTTTTCGCCATGGGGCACCACACGTGATAACTGGTGATGATGGGGTGCAATATAACAATAAAATGTTTTTACAACTTGCCAAAATCTATGGTTTTGAAAATCTTTTCACGCCTCTTTACACTCCTCAGGCTAACCCTGAAGAGCGTACCAACAGGACTATCAACTGTATTTTGAAACTCATAATAGCGATGGATTTGAATTTATTTTTTGATTTATTTGGACTTTATCTACCGCTTCTAGTGTTTAAACTACTCTACGTTTCGGGAGGTAAGTAAACTCCTCCCATTATCAAGTGACTTCTACTTACATCTAAATATCAAGTTCTTACACCTAACTAACCTACATTTTGCGTTAGTTATGGAGGCATTCGTTAATCTCTGTGAGAATATCGTACGAGTGCCCGTGTAGCATTCTAGGAGGAATCGTGCAGTTTTTGGTTACCGTGTCATGTTCCGGTCGGCACAGACGGGTGGGTAGCCACAGCTGTGTCGTCACGTGCCCCTGTCGGTAGGTGGGGGTAACGGCTCTCCCCCCTCCACTACCGCTAGCCACTAGTCGAGTGCGCGGTTTGGTTGTGGATGGACGTGAGATTGAAGTTTCCCGTGTTTGCCGTCAGCTTGGAGGCAACGATGCAGAACAGGTAATGTATTGTCAGTTTTCCATTTGTTTGTGTATATAAAAGTTGTGTTAGTGTATTGTATTTGATTTTTTGTATTTATATATATTTGTTATTTTTGTGTTAGTGTAAATTAAAATGTAAAAGAAAAAGATAAGAAATCCAAAAGAAATTTAGGTTAGTTAGGTGTAAGAACTTTATATTTAGATGTAAGTAGATTTCACTTGATAACGGGAGGAGTTTCCTTACCTCCCGAAACGTTTAAGCCATCCGTTATATAATGTATTAAATACCTTCAATCTACAAATCTAATAGTAATAAGTGTGGTTATAATATTAGCCTAGGGTCGAACCCGTACTCTGAGTTTATCCAAGGCAAACAAATTTTCGTATGTGGAAAAGTATTCACGTTTTATACTGCCGATTTCCCTATTACAATATATATATATATATATATATACATCACGTTTGTATATACATGTATATCAGCCCAACCGGTTCATGAGTGTTTATGTTGATACTGAACAAACATGATTACAGACACACACTCCAGTTTATAAATATATATATATAGGGTGTCCACCTGTTTGCACCCAAAGTTTAAAGATAAGTTCAAATAATTAAGCTTTAATCACGTAAGTGTAAATAAACGTCCCTTATGTTCTGTAATATTTGACTGCTAATTTCACATATTTCCCGGTATCTAAGGATATATGAAGTAGTTGTAGAGAAGTGTTGATAAACTCGTAAGGTATATACAACTGTACATAACGCAATGGATATAATCTATGAAAGGCAGATGGTTCGCAACACTGACGTTTACTGTAAGCTCCTTGTGGTTAGAGGATCTCAACTCGTGCCCACGTGACGAAGCTGTGATCCTATTACGTTGCGTTGGCAATCAGAGATGCAGTTATTACTTTAGACATTAGAATGATTAATTTATCAAGTCTGTAAAAAAGAAAGATTTAGGTATAGCATAATATCTTTGCTAAATATGATAAGTTTTTAAATATTTAGAAAAGACTAAAAAGGTACTAAATTTACGACATTCGTACCTAACCTTAACAGAATAAATTACATCAAATGGGTGTTTTCAATAAAAAGATTCAAAGCGACTTACAATAAACTATTTTATAGTATGTGTACATGCCATTAAGTAAAATACAGTATTTATCGTTATCAGTTTAGAGGGAAACTGATTTATTCAAATATCAAATATAATAAAGAATACGCTTAATATTTTAATAGTTTATATAATAAAACAAATATTACATCAGACAATAGTTATGCTTCAGAATTTGTCTTTTTGTATTGTATTATACTAACAAACACACTTAATTTTGATTAGATCCAAGTCCGCAGTAAATAAATGTATTGGAACCAATAAACAACTAACAATTGTTTGTTTAAATCAATCAAGACAGCGACTGATCAGGCGAGCTGGCTTGCTGGACTTCCTTAAACATTGTTTGTACAGAATATCCAAGCTTTTTAATTAACTGACTGAATTTCAAAATTGATTTACCTCTAGTTTTATTATTTTCAATTGATTTAAATTTATGTAAAAAATTGTAATTACTACGTTAATAGTTTAAGACTAACATATTTTCATAACACATTACATTTTGTCACGTTGTATTTAACTTGTTAATGAGTTTCTACTAATAATATAATACAACATCATTATAAGTTAAATACATATAATGATATATTACACCTTTTTATACGTTTAATATCCGAAATATTATGTTCAATGCCCAATGTTATCAGTAATAGGATCATATATTCATCAAGTATTATTTACCTTATTAATAGTTTATTAAATGCATTCTATGCAAATTTTCAATTACATCTATAAATATACTTTAGATATTTAAACATGCTATTACACTGTAATACTTATTTCTAATTCTAGTGATTTGATCGTGGATTAATCTGTTATATTCCGTAAATAAATAACGATATGCATTACTAATATTTGAAAAACTCAACTAAAATGGTAAACAAAATTTTTATTCAGTTATTCCAAAAGTTGAGAACAAACTAAATTTAAAAGACTTTTCAAACAGATCTGACCAACGTTATAAATACACTCATCCCACCAGCATGCCTAGGCTATTATGGTTTAAACGCTTGAAACTGTTTTGGGAACACACAAAAATAAAACATTTAATCTCTCTGCATTATATTTTCATCAGCAATAACCAGCTAATGTTACGTTTATAGTGACTTTGTGTATTTCGTTGTATGTTAGAATTTATGAACATGATTAAATAATACATTTAAACTCAAATAGAAATATATTTTCAAACAATATGTTGAAATTAACGATCTGTAGTTCACCTTAACCATGCACTATTGTATGTGGTAGCACACTAAAAACTATGAATGTAATTTGTTTATGTATAACCTTAATAAACTAGATAGCATTCTGAAAAAAATCCCTATAAACACAGACAACTATATTTTTTATAGTTTTAAATAAATAATTTATTTCTTAATTTTATTGTTTTTTCTTACAAGTTTAAATCAGACTAATTAGATTTAAAGTATGTTATTTAAACAAATCAATAACCTGTTTTAGTTTTAAAACGAAATATTGCTGACATAAACTAAAGATTTTGTAAATTTAACATATTTTGAGTACACCAAAACATTATCACTAAGCTACAAAATGTTTGAGGACGTTAAAGCAAGTGTACAGTTACAAGAAGTTGCAAGGTCCTTTTGACAAAAGGTAGGGACTTTTATCCACCTTTTACGTAATTTTATTTAAGAATTTTGTTAGTTTAAACAAATAAATGTAATAGGTTTAGCCAAATAATAAACTAGTTTGGTATTTTCATATCGAAATTTTGTTTCAACTAAAACATATCATTATTACATAAGATATATCACTATTTGAATCAACATAATGTTTATATTGCTATCCTTATGTAATTAGTTGGAACTGCTTAATTTAAGTTCTTTTAACAAACCTATTTTTTCAAAACAATAATTTAGAAAACATAATACAAGGTTTGGTTGGCTTATTTTATTTTAATAACTTTTTTTTATTGATTCAATAAAATTTATTTAAGATAAGTGAACACGTGGTAATATAACATATAGTTGTAATTACTCAATTCAAGATAGAACTAAATAATTCCAGTCATATGTTTAATTGGCTATGTACGTAAATAAGCAATCAAAGTGTGATTACATTGCCATAGATAGTAAAAAAGTCGTTGTTTTATGAAGCTAAAAAATGTTGTTTACATCAAAAGGCTAATTGTTAAGAATAAGAATATTTTATATTCTCAAAATAAGATTACAGTTGTTTACAGTGTTGTATATTTTTCTATAATACAATAATGTGCGTTCTCATATAACAGTCAAAATTTGAACACTGATTATACAAACAAGGAGTATTTGCACATAAACATTTAATGCACATAGAAAATCACATATTTTTACACTATAATTCATTAAGTTAAATATTTTTTACATTTACTGTACTTTTTGAGTAAATTTAGGATCTCTCAGGCTTTAAAGCCTGTTTAGAAATTCCTTATACAATTTAATTTAAAAATTATTCAGCACTCAAACATAACAAAATTAAAATATACAAGCTCCCGATTTACAATCAACAATTACCCTCTAACACAGTAATAAAGGTTCTGATAAATAATAATATTTGCTGTATTAAAACCTCCTTGATAAATAAAGTGTCTCTATCCATTCATACATCTATCAAAATGTCTACACTGATTAGAGCAAACAATCATTTTCTTACCCTTGACAAAAATATGTTTCTATATTTAGATGCCTTAATATTATTTGGAATTTATTATATGGCCTAGGTTCGATAAAATTATAACATTCGTAACAAAATTATTTCCCGGCCTAGAAACCACCAAGTGCTCAGCATTCCTTAGTGTCGTTATATAAGAATTATCTTAATTAGTATAACTATAGCTTCTATTTTTAAAAAACCTTAAGTACTTTATAAACAAATAATTATTTCAAACGGAAGATTTTTAAAGTGTCATATAAAGGACGAGATGGTTCAGTTACTTTCGTCTTTAACATTAATCTTATAAAATGTTTCTGCTTAATGTAAATTGGATGTATAGTAGAGTAGTAAGTATCACACCAGAATTTAATTCCATAACCATTCTACTATGAACCATTTAAATACCCCCATCGCAGCAAACCTGCGTACTCAGCGAATTTCCAATGCATAATATATGTCTTAATACTACATAAAGCCGTACACCAAGTATCATAAAATATATCCACAAATAAGCGATAAATACAGTTTTAATTATTCTCCATAAGAATATCATTGGGGATGAGTACATTGGTTTGCTGAAACAACGAACATAAACAATTGGTTTCTACGCAAATATCAATATAATTCAACTTGGTGAAGCCACATACCTGATTTCATCAATATACATTCATAAATAAGCGATATATCCCATTTTGGTTAATCACCTTAAGAATAGCATGGGGATGAGTACGCAGGTTTGCTACAACAAGGAACGAAAAAATAGGTGTTTAGGAAAATATCAATATAACTTAACTAGGTGAAGTCATTTACAAGGTTTTATTAATTTATGTTCATAATTAAGGAAGACATAGCATTTTAAATTTTCTCCATAAGAATAACATGGGGACTGAGTACGCAGGTATGCTGCTACAAGAACCTTTCTTAAAAACCTTTGTATTTGAGTAAATATCAATATCCCACAACCAGATAAAGCCGTATACCAAGTTTCGTCAGTATACGTTTATAAAGAAGCGAGATATAATTTGTTTCTTATTTTCCTTAAGAATAATTAACATTAGACAACATACTGTGTTTAGCACTTTCAATATCATGGTAACCGATTGACGTAGTGGAATGATCAAAATACCAAGTTGTGTGTTTTTTAAGTTGAATTCTATAGTAAAAACTAAAATTTGACTATTTCAAAAATTATATGTAAATACCCCTGTAGCAGCAAACCTGCGTACTCAGCGATTACCAATGCATGTATATTTATCTTAGTATCACATACAGCCACGTACCAATTTTCATCAATATAAGTTCATAAATAAATAAATATAAGTTTACGAAATTGTAATTATTCGCTATATGAATAACTTGGCGGCTGAGTATGCAAGTTTGCTGAAGCAAGGAATAAAAAAAATGGGGTTTTATACAAATATCAATATAACTAAAGTAGGTAAAGCCACATACCAAATGTTATTAATTTATGTTCATATTTAAGGGAGATAACACGTTACTTATTCTCCATAATAATAACATGGGGCTGAAAACGCAGGTTTTCTGCTACGGGAACTATCGGCCAAAACATGTTTTTTAGTGCAAATATAATAGACCACAACGATATGAAGCAATATTCCAAGTTTAATAGCTTCTTCCCTACAGAGGAAGTTCGCTAAAATATAGCATTCTTAGTATATCAACTACGATATAAACTGTATGCATGTGTAATCATTTTTCGTATAGAACAACTACGGTAATGTAGATTCTATGGTTATAACATTTCTATAATACTCAACTTTGTCATTTACCATGCTCCGCACTACCACTACTGGTTTGTCACTTTGCACTTCTTGTCCCAGGTAAAGGTCTTGTCCTAAAGTTTTAATGCCATGTCAGACTCGTTATGAAACGTCTTTTAAATTAAAACACTATTCAAACGAGTTGTTCACCGCTATTACAAACCTTCGATTACTGTTTGTAAATTTTTAATTTTGCGAGACTCGACTTTTATAATAATATTCAGTGATTAAAAGTTGAAAAGATTAACTTAAGAGGTACCGTCAAATCATCTAGTACTGATTTAGTACTAGACAAGACTTCTTATAGTTCATGACAACCAATACATTAATACGGAACCATTTTGGATAGTTAATAAAATGAAAAACGAAAACTGTATTGCGTTTGATGAAATTTACATTATGTATAAATTTAAATAAAATTTTGTTCAAAGTACCTATTTTTATTCTAAAATAAGTATTTTACAAATTTTTACTCTTCACCATTATAATTGCAAGAAAATCCACTGCAAAAGATAATAATGCAAAGGAAAATTGGTACAAATAAATTGTATTAAGTGTTATTTTATTTTATGTTTTAAAAAAGGAAGCAACGTTTACCAAAAATAGTTAATATCAAAATTACAGGCAAGACGTAAAGCATTCCAAAGAGACAGGACAATTTCCAGATACTGCAATGCTTTGTGACGTTGGAATGATAAATGTACTGCAGTAAAATACTTATTAAACAGCTATATGAAACAAGACCTTAGTAGCAATTGTTTTATCCGTACCATTCTCAAACATACTTATTGAGTTATTTTTTTATATTTTTTTCAGGAAACAAATTTAACAACACGATATAAATTGTTCTTTAAATAAGTTTGTTAATCACGCTTTAATTGCCCAGTGCTTCTTCTAGAATGGAATAGAACCATATGGTATACAATCGTGAGTTAAACTTTATAATTTTTATATTTATAAAAACCAAAATTCATTGAGTCACTGAGTTTTTTTTTTTATATTTATTGTTTAAATAATAGGTGATAGTGTTTTAATGTGTCAACAAATAATTAGGTTGAGTTTGGTTTTGTGACTTTCGTAATTTTTTCATGTTATGTATAAAAAAAGTTATCTAAATAAAAAAAGTAACCAAGAAAACATTATAATAAATATACAAATTCATCAAATTAACCCATACGTTCTCTCTCTTAGACCTATGTTAATAAACAAATAATTGTATGTATACAAATTTATATTAAAAAGTACGGTAGTATGTATAGAAAATCTTCTTATAAATTTGTTTCAGAAATGTTGATCCAAACCCCTTTATTTAGGTCAATACAAGAGCTATTTTCTACATATTAGTGGTTTTAAGAATGAAACTGTATCTTCCTTCTGCTCAAAGTTAAGTGGCAATACATTCCGAATATTTTCTGTTCGTCAACAATATCATATTTACTGACCAAGTTTCAAATTAATTGATCAGTAAGTAAAAGAGCCACATATACTAGATTTTAAATTCCCCAAAAATCGCATTGGTAAATGTAAATTTTTACAGCAAAATTAAAATCTTCTCCGTAATAATAACTCATAGAATAATATTAAACAAACTAAGTATTTAGTTTTCTTAGACTTTTTGCATATGTAAATCGCATGTGAAACTTTTGGTTTTGCAAAAAAAATGGTTAACCTTTTAAACCCTTGAATTTATTAATTTGAGATTTAGTAGAAATGCAAGATGGGTTATTTTATTTCAGAAATGACGTAATGTTAGCCACAAAACTTATATGAAATTAGTTAGAACTGACATTAAAACATATTATTTTTGCATGTGTTTTAAAGTTTTGAGTGATAATTTTCCTTAAAAATAAAAAATAAAAACTGCTAGAGGTGCTGTAGATTAGTAACAACCTACCTAATGCTTGCGAGAGTTCTATGCGGCCCGTCGGGGACCAAACATATTATGGGATAAAGGGAATGAAATATTAACAAATATAAATTGGAGGACCAGGGTGAAAACATCCAAAATGAAGGAAAGGAAGGATGGAAAGTTAAGAAAAGACGAACATTTATTCACAAGAAAAGGAGAATTGACAGGCACAAGCTAAAAAAAACATACATATGCCTTCACCCTTCAATGTTCATTAAGCCAGTAGCTTTCAATACTATTCTCTTACTAGTTCATAATGTACACTCTTGTTATCCCCAACTCACCAGTTGTAACTGAGTCCGGTAGGTGTGGGTGGGTAGTTACTTTCACCTTCCATAATGTCAATTAACCGTCACTTCTATGTCCAACATCACTTTTCACTGAATTTACGTCTGCAAAATAAAATACTTGTGCCTCCAAAAGAAGCTAAATTACTTTCATTGTGTTTTGGGAACTAAGAATAATAGAATAGAAATATAAACAAACAGTCAGGTGATAATAAAAACATATGAGAGATTAAGGAAATAAATAAGAACAGCTGATAAGAAAATACAGAAGGTTGAAACAAAATTAAGAATTCTTGGGGACAAGGGGGGGGGGGTTTGCTCACTCTCTCGACGGCTAAAACTAAACATTCTGCCCGCCTTGAAGCGCGGTAGCTTCAACAGACTCTTCTTCAGTGAGAGGTAACGGAAACACTTTAGTTGCTGGTCGAGTGAGTGTTCCTGAAGCAGTCCGGAGCGTCACAACTCGCACTACGCCATCTTTCCCAGGGTGGACAGCTGTGATTCGAGCAAGTGGCCAGTTGAGAGGGCTTGAGTCTGTGTGCACTAGCACTAGGTCTCCAACTTCAATATTCTTACCACGGCGAATCCACTTTGTACGTTGCTGTAGCGTATGCAGATATTCTCTGCTCCATCGACGCCATATATGGAGATTAAGTTGTTGCACGAGGTGCCAATGTTTCAGACGATTTTGAGGTATATGTGACTGATCAGGTTCAGCCAATGAGATGAGAGGGCCTCCTATTAAAAAGTGTCCCGGTGTCAAGGCTGACCAATCAGATGGGTCACTTGAAAGAGGTGTGAGTGGTCGGGAGTTCAGCATTGCTTCGATGCGAGTAGTGAGGGTGGTGAATTCCGGAAGGGTCAATATCGTGTTTCCCATGACACGTCGTAAGTGATGTTTTACACTTCTTATGGCTCTTTCCCATAAACCTCCATGATGTGGTGACACAGGGGGGTTGAAGTGAAATCTTATTCCATGCGTAGCAATAAAGCGTTCAATGATAGATTGAGAGTCGTTGTTTATAAGTATTGATAGGATAGTTTTCCACAAAGCAGAATCAGCACCAATAAAATTTGTTCCGCAATCAGAGTACAAATCAGTGACCGTTCCACGGCGGGACATGAACCGAGTCAGAGCAGCGAGAAAGACATCAGTTGTGAGATCAGTTACGACTTCAATGTGAACTGCCTTCATAACCATACATACAAACATGCAAATGTAAACTTTAACTTGTTTAGCAAATCGCAAGTTTAACATTTTTATGTTAAACGGTCCGCAGTAATCAATCCCGGTTGATAAGAATGTTTTTGCAGGGGTAACACGTGGAGAAGGTAAATCACCCATGAGGGGAAACTCGTTGGTAGGTCGAACCTTAAAACAGGTGATACATTTGTGAATGCGTGATCGGATTCGGCTTCGAGCACATAATATCCAGACGTGCGAGGAGATTAGTGATTGAACCAGCTGTGGTCCGGCGTGTAAGTATCGCATGTGGTAATAGTCAATCAGTAAATCAACAACATGATGACGTTTCGGGAGTAGAATAGGATGTTGTGCATCAAAAGAAAGCGAGGTGTTACTCAAACGTCCGCCGACACGAATCAATCCGTTACTATCCAAAAATGGATTCAAACTTGGATGCGTGTTGTACAATCTTGATGATTCTTGAGTAAAGAAATTTCTTCTGAAAATGAAGTTTTTTGAACTAAAGAAAATATCTTAACTTTAGCATAGCGAAGCTCATCGGTGGTAATGTAACCAATACGGTGATTAAGTGCATGACAATTGTGACAGAATCTTATTATCAAAGCCATTACACGAACTAATGTGTCCCAAGATGAAAATGTCGTTAACAAAGGCCATTCTGAGTCTTGGCTTGTGGTAAGGACAGTTAGCGGAATATCTTTAAGTTCGTGGGATGCATCGAGTTTGATTGGAGTGAAATTTGATTCTGGAAACTGACAAGGAGGTTTTGACAGCCAGTCTGGACCTGTCCACCATAAGGGATGGTCGATAAGATGTGGAGGTAGAATACCTCGTGACGCACAGTCAGCGGGGTTTTGTTCAGAAGAAATATGTTTCCAAGATTCAACAGGAACAAGTTCTTGAATGGAAGCGACTCGGTTAGAGACATATGTTTTCAGTTTGAAAGATGGAGTGCGTAACCAAGAGAGTGCAATTGTGGAATCGCACCAAAGATAGATTCGGTTATTTGTCAGTTCGTTTGCGAAAATATTTCGACAGTGAGAAACAAGTTGCGCTAATAAGTGAGCTGCGCATAGTTCAAGCCGGGGTATAGTTACACGCTTTAAAGGAGCAACACGGCTTTTCGCTATTATGGGATTAATCTTAATACTGCGATCAGCAAGTTCACACCGAAAATACACTATGGCAGCGTATCCAGATTCTGAGGCGTCACAAAAGCCATGTAATTCCATCACGCAGGATGACATTAAATTCAGTGATCGGGGAATAGTAATGCTTTTCAAGTCAGTTAGATTGTCAGTAATAAATTTCCACTGAGAGGCTAAATCTGGTGGTATACGTTTATCCCAAGAGAGGCCTTTCGTCCATAACAGTTGCATGAAACATTTCATTAGCATGATGAAAGGAGTGAGGAAACCACATGGATCATAAACTTTGGCTATAGTGCTTAAAACTTGTCTCTTAGTAGGATGCTGCTCTGAAGACAATTGAAAGTTGTATGAGAATGAGTCAGTGGTAGGAGACCATTGAAGACCAAGCACAGTGAATTGGGGAGTTTGAGATTCTTGTAAGAAGGTTGGAGTTTCCAAATGGGAATCAGGAACGTTCTTAGGTAATATGGAGAATTTGAAACCCATTTGCGCAATTCAAAGACTCCGCACTCAAGCAAGGAAATAAGCTGGGTTTGGAGTTGTAATTCATCAGTTTCATTAGCAGCGCCCGTGATAATGTCATCGACATATGTGTGATGTTTAATAACATAAGCTGCTTGTGGATAGTTGTCACCTTCATCTTCAGCAAGTTGGTGTAATGTCTTAATGGTGAGGTAGGGAGAGTTATTCATACCGTACGTGACAGTATTAAGTTGATAGGTGGTGAGAAGAGATTCAGGAGAGTCTCGCCATACTATCAATTGAAAATTGCGGTCATTATGATTGATCAAAATCTGACGATACATTTGGCGGATGTCACAACAAAAGACAATATTATGTCGTCGAAATTGCATAAGTAAATCACAAATGTTGATTTGCAACTTGCGTCCAGTAAGAAGGGTGTCGTTAAGAGACACGCCTGAGCTTCTTTTGCAACTAGCGTCAAATACAGTTCGGAGTTTTGTAGTGCTACTACTTTCTTTCAACACTCCATGATGAGGGAAAAATAATGCGGTTTATTTTGTAATTCATTAGCGCAAACAGACATATGGCCGAGACTTAGGTATTCACCCATGAAATCATGATACAATTGTGAAAATCTAGGGTTAGCGATAAATTTACGCTCCATGGCCACGAGTCGAGTTTCCGCTGCTTGTTTAGAACTACCAAGGACAGGGTGATCTTCTTTAAACGGTAAACAGACAACATAACGTCCGTCCTTATCTCGTGAGTGCGTTGTGGCAAAGTGATTATCGCATAGATTATCTTCGAATGATTTAATAGAATGAATGGGTGGTTCTTCTTGTTTCCAAAACCGTTGAATAGATTCATGCAAATCTGCATCAGAAGCGGCATGTAGACAAACATTCAAGGAAAATGATGAGTGATTTGAGTTAGAAACAGTGGACAAACATGGAGCAGTACCCATTACTACATGTCCGAAACGTGTGCCAAGTATGACTGGCATGCGTGGACCCAGGGAGTGTTGTTCATTAGTGAACACATGCGGGAAAATGGATCCCCCAAGGACTATGTCAATACGACCAGGGACGTGGAAGTTTGGATCAGCTAAATTGTATGATTGAGTATGTTTCAAAACTCGAGGAGCGATTGGAACTCTAGGTAAATCCACAGTCAGTTTGTCTAGGATTAGGAATGAATGATGTTTAGCTATCAGCTCACCAGATGAAGTAACTACATCAACATGGATTTGGCCTTTGTTGCGGGTGACATTTTGACTTATACCGGCAAGCTGGATATCAGATTTCTGTCAACGAATATTGAGAATATTAGCTGCCCGCTCAGAAATAAGGTCACACATACTCCCAGAGCCAAGGAGTGCACGAAATATGTGTATATTTCCGTCTGGAGTTCTTAGTTGTAATAATAGGGTTCCCAGTAAAACTGTAACCTTAGAATCAGAATCCGAAGAAATTATATGGGAAGTTAAAGTGGCAGAAACATCCTTTTCCGTTGAAGATTCTCGATTATGTGTAGTTCCAGGTTTGGCAACTACAGAGTTGTTGAAGGACTTTGTCTGAGTCGCGGTAATACATGAATCACTATTAAAGTGAAGAAGTGTATGGTGTTTCTGATGACATATTCGACACATAGACTGTGACTTACATTGTTTGACACTATGGGATCCCAGACAAGAAATACAATGTCGTTGGGACTTGACCAATTGATATCTTTCATGAGGAGTCTTGTTCTTGAATACTGGACAAGTATACACTTTGTGAGAAGTTTGATTGCAAACGAAACATGAAGTAGGTGCATATGATGATTCAGTGACCATTACAGAAGCGGTTTTGCGAGAAGGGATCACTTTATGAGGAACCTGGTCTCGGTTACGAGACAATGATTGATTTGATTCTATAGAGCGGGATATCGAATGCAAAGTGGCATCTTCATTATGATTACATTCTGTAGTCAAAAAATCTATAATCTCATTCACTAAAGGTAAGGTATGTTTCGAGGAATTTTCATCGGGGCGAAATATCTCAAGACGTTTGCGGAGTTCCATGTCCATTTTTCGTAGCAAAACAGCTGCGAGTAGCGGGTTAGGATCATGGACAGGACAATTAAGAGCGGTTAAAGCTTGCGAGTTTTCAGTGAAAGTATTTACAAACTGCCTTAATGAAGGAATGTGAGTGGCGGATATAGCGGGTAAGTCCAAAAGTTGGTTTAGGTGCAATGATTGCAGTCTACGAGTGTTGTGATAGCGGTCATGAAGGAGCTTGTAAGCTATGGCATAGTTTTCTGCGGTTAAAGTAAGACTTTTTACAAGGTTAAAAGGTTCGCCTTGGAGGACGCTCAACAAGTACTGGAATTTCATTACTTCCGAGATGTTAACATTATTATGTATTGTCGTTTCAAACAAGTTTATGAACGACGTCCAAGCGGCAAGTTCCCCGTTAAATTTAGGCAAGTCTAATTTAGGTAGTCGTAATTGCGATCCTGAATTCGTAACACAACTGTCACTGCGGATTTCAGAATTGATAGGCGGGTTGTTTGAGCTTGTGAGCGCTTCAATGAGACTCGAAATATCAACATGCAAGTCAAAAATTTCGTCTTGATCTTGCATGATGGTTTCATGTGATAATTCGTTGTCGTCAAGCGTTAAAGCTCGATTGATGAGCGTCTTAAACTCGGATCTTTGAGACTCAATTTCTAACAAATAAGCGGCAAGTTTCTTATGTTGAACAACAGTTAACGGTTCAGTTTGACATTGTAAAGCGTCGACAACGGTTTTAATACTGTTAAAGCGGTTTTTAATTATCAAAGTCGTACGCTTGTAAGTATCTGCTTTAAGATCGGTTGAACGAAGCGGTGCCATTATCAGAGGTAGTGAAATACAAAATAGAATAAAATATTATAATAAAAATAAGTAAAATAGTTTGTCAAAATCACTTATTGATTATTTGTGAACATCCCAAGTTTCAAACTTATTACTAAGTTTGTAAGTATACACAAACACTTGGCGTTGAACATCATAAACATCATAACTTTTCTGATGTTGTAACAGTGTAAGAGTCCACACCGATCGAGAGAGTGGCAGGGACAAGAAGTGGAAAGAAGAATTGAAGGATAGAAGTTCATTCATAGACGGAAATAGGATTAGGGTAAAAGAAAGGATTGAAGGGACTGAAGTTAGTTTATCCATAGCGTGAGTTCTATGCGGCCCGTCGGGGACCAAACATATTATGGGATAAAGGGAATGAAATATTAACAAATATAAATTGGAGGACCAGGGTGAAAACACCCAAAATGAAGGAAAGGAAGGATGGAAAGTTAAGAAAAGACGAACATTTATTCACAAGAAAAGGAAAATTGACAGGCACAAGCTAAAAAAAAACATACAAATGCCTTCACCCTTCAATGTTCATTAAGCCAGTAGCTTTCAATACTATTCTCTTACTAGTTCATAATGTACACTCTTGTTATCCCCAACTCACCAGTTGTAACTGAGTCCGGTAGGTGTGGGTGGGTAGTTACTTTCACCTTCCATAATGTCAATTAACCGTCACTTCTGTCCAACATCACTTTTCACTGAATTCACGTCTGCAAAATAAAATACTTGTGCCTCCAAAAGAAGCTAAATTACTTTCATTGTGTTTTGGGAACTAAGAATAATAGAATATAAATATAAACAAACAGTCAGGTGATAATAAAAACATATGAGAGATTAAGGAAATAAATAAGAACAGCTGATAAGAAAATACAGAAGGTTGAAACAAAATTAAGAATTCTTGGGGACAAGGGGGGGTTTTGCTCACTCTCTCGACGGCTAAAACTAAACAGGTATGACAGTTTGTTTATTCATTCTACTGTTTGGTTTGAGTAGCAGATGAAAGTTTAATAATCGTCTAAATTGTAATGTAAATTAATTACATTTATAAAGACATAAATCGTCGGCACCGGCTGATGTTAACACGCAGGGACAATGCCGTTAATCGCGAACAAAAGCTTTTCATTTCACCGGTGTTAAGTTACGATTTTGGGTTGTCCCTGCAAATTGAATATCCACCCCAAAGTAAAGCAATCGTTTAGTAACATGGACAATATCATTTAGCACATTAAAACAAAACACGTAGTTTAATATTTGTTTTAGCAAATATTGTTAAAATGCGATTGCGTACACTTTAATTCGATTTTTGAATGTTTATATGACTGATTGTTTTTTTACTAACAAATTTCAGGTATAAACACAAAACAGTTTGTTTGTAATATTATCTCACATTTAAAATAGTCTACAAAGAGAATACTTGAATTGATTTAGAAGTGTATCAAGCATGTAGGTAACACCTACAATCAATCTGGTCAATCTGGAAGACCTTCCAATTTCATTCTGCTACAAGTCCACAGACAGTGATGGTGTTTATGGATGGTTAATGGTGTGTTTCTATTGTGCTGAAGTGACAGGTTTTCACCATGCAGTCCGTGAGTCATACATTAGGTTTCAAGGGTCATCAGTTTCTCTGTTCTAGTAAATTTACTCTGAATTAAATCTGCTCAACCAATTTATACATGAATTCAAGAAAACGTTGGTGCATATGATCCCCAGCAGCACACATCGTTGGGCCAACGTTGGACCATCGTCGGCATTGAAGGATATGGTAGGGAAATGGTCGGTTTGCATTAACGCGGTTGGGCCAACGAACTAATCGTTGGCTAGCCCACGTTGGCAAATCCAACCATAGCCGACGTTGGGCCATCAAACGCTATGGTTGGAAAATCCTACCATTATATTATTATTAATTATATATTCAATATAATAATAATAATATATATTATATAATATAATGGTAGGATTTGCCAACAATAGCATTTGACGGCCCAATGTCAGCTACGGTTGGATTTGCCAACGTGGGCTGGGCAACGATTGGTTCGTTGGCCCAACCGCGTTAATGCCATTCGACAATTTCTCTATCATATCCTACAATGCCGACGGTGACCCAACGTTGGCCCAACGATTTGTGCTGATGGGCCAACCTCGTGCCAACCGTTGGCCTACCATTTTCCTACGTTGGACCAACGATTTGTGCTGATGGGGTAAAAATTAACATATATTTTTATTATTATATTTATATTATATATATATTAATTTGCACGTAGTTTTTTAGTTTTCATATATACATAAATCAAATTAACTTGTTCCTACTTTTATTACAATATGTTTTGCACGAATAGATTTACGTAGAAGAATTAAACGAGTACTATCCAATTCTGGAAGAATAAAACATAATAGTATATAGGCGTACAAGTCATGCAGGTACAGGCTATTGGTAATTTATATATTTCAGTCCATTCTTCGATTCTCGTAAGTCAGATTGGCCGTGGGGGATGAGGCGAGTTTTCAGTAACTTAAAGGATGTAGGTTCGAGACCCCGACCGTGACTCGATATTTTTGCAACTTAATTCCTTTTTAAAAAAATTCTATAATTGGTTTACTAAACAATTCAATTGGATAAATTATGATTTAAAAAATTAAAATAAGCATTTGAATAAAAAATTATAAACCGTTGGCATTTGGTTAGGCATTGGTTGGCATTGTTGGATAATGGTTGGTTAATCCATCGATGGGCCAACCTCGCGCCTCACGACATGCCCACCGTTGGCCAACCATTTCCGCCGACCATTTGTCGACGTTGGCCCAAAGATTTGTGCCGATGGGGATCATCGGTGGTCATTGCAGCTCCTTATTCATAGACTGTTGTGTAGTGATGATGTCGCGTTGATGTAGTGATGTCGCGAACGAATTATCGAGTGAATCAAATGAGTCATTCAACTTTTAAAAGAATGGCGCGAACCAACTCCGGAAAATATACCATGTTGCTTGGTTTCATTCACTTTCTTCGCGAATGGGTATAGGCCATCGTTGTTTAATTGCATTTCCGCCTGGAATGGGGTTGGGGAGGGGTTGAAGCTGAAAGAAGGGGCGGGATACAGACAAGAATAGGGATTGCTAAACGCAATCTGATTGGTTTGCGCTTGCGCGGCAAAAAGTGTGTGAGATCCCACAATTCCTTGCACATTTACTATGTTTTTACCTCTCTTTCTTTACAATATCCTATCTGCTGATTCAATTGTACTATCGGTTCGCGAACCGATTGTTGTCATGTAATCACTCAGCTAGCGTTGAGTATCAGCTGATCCATCTAAACGCTTGCTTATTCATTCTTTAATAAGTGGGAAATGTCCGGAGTTTGCGACTGCGCAATAATAATTTGTGATATTCGATAGTCATATTTAACAGAACATTTCACTGATTCACTTATACTATCGGTTCGCAAATCTCATATCGGAGTCGTAATAGGAGAGCCAAATAATCTAGAACAACCGATTCGTTTGCATAATATGGCGAGGTCAGATATATGAATCTAAACGAACGAAATGAATCAGTTCAAATTGCGATTCTTTTGAATCAAGTGATTCAAATGAACCGGTTCGCTAAGAAGAATCGAACTGCCCATCACTTCTGTTGTCTAGTGGCCAACGTCTGGGCCTCAAACCTAGCTTTTCCTGTTTCAAACCCACCTGGCAGCTAAGACAGTTGTATTGTTTATTTTGCATTGACATATTATTTGTTCACCACTTGTAGACTTTTAATGTTTATACATTTAAATTGTGTTTATTTCTATAAAGTTTGTATCAAGATACTTATCTGTTATAAACTTAATTTTAATTCAATTTTGCTCATTAATTGATCTAACCTAAAAGAATATGCTTTTTGTTACTTATTCAATTTAGGTTCAAGTAATAGATTTACTAACGTATACTATATACATTTTCTCTATTACCACTATTAGTCAGGTATTATTCAGGTCATTTTCTCTATTAGTCAGGTATTAAACGAAGTGTTAATAAAACATGCGTTTGTTTTAATAAATATATTGACAGTAGACATGAACACTTTCAATAGTCTTTCCCAAGTAGCATAGAAATAATTTGTAATATTTTCAAAATAATTTCAAATGGTTGTGAAATGAGTTTTTGTTTAAAACGAATTAAAATTATTTTAAAAATATTATGGTATGGGTTTAAAATTGATTAAAAATAATTTTTAAAACATATATTAAAGTCATTTCTATATCAGTTTTAATATTACTTAAAATAAATGTTACAAAAATCTTTAAAAATAATAGACACAATATTTTAAAACAATTTAAAAATTTTATTAATATAATTCCAAATGATTTTAAATTATAAAATCTGATGCTTTTTCAACATTATATTAAATCGTTTAAAATCAGTTTTTGCTCAATGAAAAATTACGAAGAAATCAAGAATGAAAATAAGTTTAATATTAGTTTCAAAATAATTTTAAATAATTTTGAAACAATTTTAGCATATCTTTAAATTAGTTCAAAAATAACTTTAAAATATTGATTTAAATTGTTTATATATTGCGTTAAAATTATATTAAATAACTTTTTACTGCTTAATTGAAAATCCTAACTAAATCTTTAAAAATGATTTTAAAATTTGTATAAATAAATAACTTTTAAGAATATGAAATGTTTAAAATTATTAATATTGTTTTTTCGGTGATTAAAAGTTAATGAGAAACATGGATTGCTTAGCAAAGAAGTTCTGTATTAGTTTAAAAATTGTTTTTCTTTACCTAAAATGAGTTGACATAGTAATTAGTTTTCAGCCTAAAACCCTTATATAAAAGTACATTTCATTTCCCTTCCCGTGAAAGTCTATGTAAACTAAATAAATACTTTTGTGGGCCTTTTTATATTTGTGGAATGCAAAGGATATGTGTAAAATCGGTTTTGGGTACCATATTGCTAAACAATTTTATATATATCAAAAGAATATTATAAGTTTTGATTCTACAACCTTACAAGATGTACACAAACTACAGTGTTTACCATCAACAGCAAAAGCAAACAAGGAATGCTATAGTTTCACCAAGTCCCAGTAAGGTGTAGTCAATTGGTTATTTTATGTTGCTGGCCCGATCTTTAATTATCAAGGGGCGAAAGTATGGTGATCAACAAGTTGCAGGTTCAATACCTGGTTCGGTCATAATATTTTTGAAACGTAAAATATATTTCATAATTTTGTTCAATGATTTCCATGCGTATTGCATTAGTCAGATTGTTAAAATAAATATAAACACTATTTTTCAGTAAATATTGATTTTGTAATTTTTAAAAAATTTTGAAATAATTTCAAATTAATTTAAAACTGATTTACAAGTTCTTTAAAAATTATTGTAAAATAAATTTTAAAATGATTTGAAAATATGATAAAATAGATCAGATAGGAAATTTGTTTGTAAAAAAATCATTTTATAACAATTTTAAAATTATAAAAAAGTAATGTTAAAATTATTTTAAAATTGTTTTGGCCGTTGCAAATGCTGCTTGGGTTAATGCGGTTTCCCCTAACATATTTAATAAAACTAACAAGTGAATCTCAAAGGCGCGCAGGGAACTTTTTGCTGCAAGCTTTCATAGCAAATTTCCTGATACATAGCCACTGCAATCCCTTGGGACACGGCATTGTTGGGTGGGCATTTTACAATGAGCAACGTTATAACAGGAAACAAATTATTAATACACAGACCGCGTTCGTTTTCAAACTACAACTTTTTAATTATATTGGTTTAACTTTCCATTATATTCATCTGATACGTTGTATTCGTTCATAACCCAAACCATATTCAATCTTAATAATATACACCGTTATTAAACCAAAAAGTTCAAACTTCGAGATATCAACATGTAATGATTAATTGTGAACTGTAAGATTCGTATCTAGTTAATGCCTAATTAGTAAATAACTTATAACACCTAATTTATTACTGATAAATGATCAAGAAAGCATAGATTTTTGATTACCTGGTTTATGGTGTACCTTCTTTTTATGCTGTTTTAGCATAAACTGTCAATTGTAATCTTAATGTTAAGCACGATTATCTAGAAAACCTGTGTCCCCGTCGACTATTACTCATATGTCTAATGTTCTAAAGCAGATCATACACTAGAATACACCGGTAGAATGCGGCTGCGGCCGCTGTATACGCTAGAATATTCCTGGACAACTAAATTTGAATTATTTAGTTGCTGTTAAAAAATAGTTAACATTTTATTGAGAGCAAGTCTTGTATAACATAATAATAACAAATATTTAGTCGATATAATGGTTATCGTATTATACATTAGGGTTGTTTTACAATTTTTCAATGACTGCAAGTCATTGATAGTCATAATTTTAAGTAGATTTATGAATGTATTAAATTAAAAATCGCAATATAACTTAGTTAAATTAGCAATACAACTCAGTTTCACCTCAAAGATAAAAAACCGAGTTGAACTATTGAAATTTGACGTATAATATATACACATTATTGAGTCTCAAGTTTATCGTTTTATTTTGGTTTTAACCAAGGAACAAATTATCAAGTCAGAAACAGAGAGTTTGGATGTGTACTGTGTATATATAGAATTAAAACATTACGAATACAAATTCTCGCAATTATTTTTCAATGAATATTAACCAACAATTAATTTTAAAAAGTTTTGTAGAAATTGAAATTGTTTCACAATATTTTCAATAGAATTAGTTGATTAAATGTTGAGGCAATATTACCGAGGATCAAAGATCGGGGTAATCAAGCAACCAATCACTTGATCAATCTCTCACTTGATTGATTAAAACTGGCGAAACGTTGTTGCTAAGCGAATGAAGAAGGCTGATTGCATAAACAGTCTGTTTCTGTTTAAGAGACCAACTATTTATCAAATCTAATTTTCAATTGATTTCTATCCCGAAAGACTATTATGAAACATATTTTATATTTATAGTGTACTACTACTGTCAGATTAATTATGAAGAACGTTGAACATTACCTTTGTACAAAGAAAATATTGTATATACAATTCTTTATGGTAGGGTTTTTACTGGAACCAGCGTCTGCTTTAGGAAAATAATATCATTGATTAAGAATGTATAATCAATGGCAATGTTGCTAATATGTAACAATTTAAATAATGCAACCGTTTCACTATTTCTATCAAATCTTTCTAAGTAGGCGTCTTTAGCCGGTTCTGGCGGTGGGGGTGTGGTGTGTGACCGTAAAGGGGGGGAGTTCAGGGGAGGTTTGTCTAGGCCATTTTGCCCTCCCCCCATTTGTTGCCCCCCCCCAGGGGTTTTCGTTTCCGCCATTTTGCCCCGCATGAGGCAATATCTAGTTCGTCACAGACGTACGAAACATGGTGGTATCCAAGCTGTTTGCCCCGAGTCTGAGTGTGAGTCACACTTCATCGGGGCCAAAGATATTTGTCGTCACATCATGACAGTCTACCGGCCCATGCCTCCCAAGCACCAGAGTCCTGCTTTCCAACCTAGGTTAGTAATATCATTAATATATTTCGTAGATTATAAATTAAATGAGAGAGCATACTCAAACGATATGATTCTTCAAAGATATGCATTGGAAGGTTATATATTAGTAGTAATTGTAGTAGTTCATATTTACCTTTTTGATTTTTATATTTCTAACATGAAATAGACATATACATACATATATAAATATATACATCTCATTATAACCAATAACCTTTCAGTAGTATTAGAAGCACGTTTTGTAGTTTTATAATTTCTAAAATGTACTGGTTTTATATAATTTTAACATGAAATATGCATATTTATCACATTAAAACCAATAACTTTTAAGGCTATCAGTGGGCAACGTAGTTATTTTACATTATGTCTCTCTTTCAGAGTTCCAATGTGTCCGGTGTTGTAAAACATATTCGAGGACGGACAGCCTGATGCGGCACATGCGGTCCGCATGCTAAGGGGGTGTGAAGAAGGTGGTCCCATCGGATCCAGTAGGCGTCACCTGCGTCTTAATCGTCACTAACCGACACAGACAGCAGCGATGATGAAGCCGACCCACCGATGCTCCCTGGAGACTTGGCTCCCGTCGGCTTTGAGGAGTTACAGACGGCGTTTCGCGGACGATTGAAATCAAACCATATGATTGAACCCGCGGATCAAGCCGTCTCTTTACAGGAATAACTCAATACAGTGCGCTTTACAGGAATAACTCAATACAGTGCGGGCGCAGGTCATCTCACTAATGCGACGTAATTCCTTTCTGTATCCACTCATTGCCATACTACTATACTAGAATAGACACCATTAAATAAAGATTGCATATAGAGAAGGGATCTTTTTCACCCAGGAAACGAATCAAATATTACCGAGTATGGCTTGGTCTCCCTGGTACTAATAATAATAATATTAACAATCGCAGAAAATAATGAAAACGACAAATATGGTGAAGGCATAGACTTTTTTTCTTCAAAGCCACAGTTAGTGCATTTAAATATTATACATTATTTCTCTAGCCTGTTTTTCTGTCAGTCCGCGAGATCTTCCTTATTAATTTATAAAACTCCCTGATTTACCCCTCATGTTAAAGCTTATCGTGCCGGAACAGTAATTAAATAAGGGAATAATTTATTTAACAGGAGCGATAATGTAAAAAAAAATCTGATCAGCTGACAAGATTTGGTTCGCAGTGCGGAATTCCGCACGGGTCGAATTGAATATTTCTGATGGATTAGGGCTGCTGATAATAATAATAATAGTATAAAAAACAAAGCACCCTTGTTATAAGTCAACAGATTACAAAAATATGAAAGATCTACTTTAAAAAAGGGTGTTTTGTTTGTTAATGTTAATATTATTGCATTTTAATATTGTTTAAAATGAAACGACTACATGACGTAATGTTAATAATTATTTCAGACAGTGCTTATGAGCATGTTTTTATGGAATAAAACTAACCTGCGGCTGCTGAGTTTTATGAAGCAGTAAAATCCAAATGTATCTGCAAAATAAACACATTCCATCAATGACTACCACTATAAGGAACGTGAATATTACTGAACTTAGAGCGGTCAGGTTGGTGACAAAAGATTTCCCTTTGCCGAAAGATGATGGGAAAATATGATAAGCTAAGTTTACTCAGTTATACGTTTGCAATTGACAAAAACCACTGTTTTAGCGAATTTCCCCTATAGGGAAGAAGCTATTACCGTAGGTCTCATGGTAAAACTTAAGCCCGAGACCATGATAACTTTTCATTTTGAGGTCCCCAGATGCCAAAAACACCATTCGTTCAAATTTTTATATATGTATATATATATATGTGTGTCCGTAAGCACGATAAATCTCGTAAAAAAAGTCCGATCTTAATAAAATTTGGTACAAATATATAAAGTACCATTTATTTGAACGAGTTCGAAAACCAGACAAATCGCACCTTCCGAAGGGGGGTTTTTTGGGGGGTTTTGTACCCCAAAAATGGGTTTTTTGGGGTTTTCACATGTAATTTTGATTTAAATCAAATTTTAATTTATACCATTAAATTCAGCTTAAAAAAAACAATTTGGTATTTTGATCATTGCTCTACGTCAATTGGTTACTGAGATATTACAAGTGCTAAACACAGTACGTTGTCCAATGTTATTCTTATGGAAAAATAGACAAATTGTATATCTCGGTTATTATGAACATATACTGACGAAACTTGGAATATCGCTTCATCTGGTTGTGGTTTGTTGATGTTTGAACAAAAAACCAATTTTTCGCCTATGGTTCCCGAAGCAGCAAACCTAGGTACTCGGTCCCCATGTTATTCTTATGGAGAATAATAAAAATGTTATATATTGCTTATTTATGAATGTATATGGATGAAACTTGGTATGAGACTTGACTTAGATAAGTTCTATTGATATTTGTATAAAAATCCATTATTTTTTGTTCCTTTTTGCAGCAAACCTGCGTACTCATCCCTAATGTTATTCTTATGGAGAATAATGAATATTTTAAATATCGCTTATTTATGAATATATTTCTTATGAGTTCAGGTAAGAGGCTTAATGTAATATTAAGACATATATATTCATTGGAAATTCGCTGAGTACGCAGGTTTGCTGCGACGGGGGTATTTTACCTTTTTTTTTCTATCCCCATGCATAAGGAAAGTGTAACGTGAAAACTGTAGTGGGGAGGAGGGGCTCAATTAAAACCCACTCTGTATATGTATCACCTTGAACCATAATTTATATATTAATAAATTGATATATTAATTTATCATTTAATGTAATTTTCTTATCGTTTGTTTGTGGTAGGTATAAACGTTTATAGACAAAACATCTTTAGGTTACATTAAAGCAAAAATAGATTTAAGCTTACCCGCTTTTGGGTTGTAAAAGATTCGGTTAGTAAATATTAAAATTATAAACATATCTTTGCTATTTGTAAAATAATTCTGCTGGTTTGTTTTAATTTACAATATGGCAGTAGCCTGTCAGTTTATACAGGGTGGTCTGGACCTAGCGTTAATTTTTTTTTTTTTTTTGTGATAGAACTACACAAATGCAACTTAAATACACAATTTAAAAAATAATACCCCACACATCCACTAAAAAAAAATAATTTTGAATTATATTTTTTAACCGTACTTTTGCCCAAAAGATTTTGAATTTTTGGGATATTTCGAAACATTTGTCAAATTTTAATACTACAATCGTATTCTAAATTAAATTTCAAGTAAGGACAAATATGTTTTAATGAGCAAGACACTACATAATCAGTTATTAAATTCATTAGAAGTGTAAAGATATCATTTCCTTTAAAAAAATTAAAAATGAATATTTCATGCATAATTCTTTAAAAAATTTGCTAGAGAGTAGCAAATGTATAAAAACTGCTTCAAAATGTGGGCTTTCAGAAGATATGATACAACATTTGATTAGTTACCATTTTAGTACAGTTATGCGAGTTTGAGTGGTGTAAAACGAGGTTAGGCCAAAATTACACTAGTTAAAAGTCTGGATTTTAGATAACTAAAATACCACTAATTTAACTTGCAGCACTATTTTAAATAGCATTAATTAGGGTCAGATAAAAAGGACAATGAAATCCTCATTAAAAAAATAATAACTTAGGGACAGTGATTGTCATGTACAAATCATTTACAAGGATATCTGAAAGAATTCCAATATCTAATAAATGCCCACCTTATCATGAGATAAGTTATCACGCACAGATACAAATGTTATATTTTGTGTGGACAAAGTATTTCTAGTGGATTTTGGCCATTTACTCAGTGGCAGTGATGTCAAGATGTCGTTTTCAAATCAAGAATATGTGGAAATGCATTTTTTGTATGGTTACTGTAATGGAAACGCGAGTGCGGCTCAAAGGGAGTACACTGTCCGCTATCCTGGTCGGCGCGTTCCCAGTACGCAAGTGTTTACGCGGTTGCATCAGCGTTTGGTAGAACGTGGATCTGTGCACAAGGAGCGGAGTGAGGTGGGTGCAGCAGCTTTGGATGTGTACACTGAGGAGCAAATTCTGGACCGAGTTAGAGAAGACCCGTGGATTAGTAGCAGAAAAATTGCAGGTGAAACAGGCGTGAGTGAAACTACAGTTTTGATGGTTTTACACAAAAATAAATTCTACCCTTACCATTTCACAAAAGTTCAAGGCCTTGAACGTAATGACTATGCTGCTAGACGAGATCTCTGTGTTATCAACTAAATTCTGATATTGAACAATACCACTTTTTCAAAAAAATCTTATGGACAGACGAATCTATTTTTACAAGACAAGGTGAATTCAACTACCACAACATGCACATGTGGGATACTGAAAACCCAAGAGCAGCAAGAGAAATGTCCTTTCAAAGAAGATATCATATAAACGTTTGGGCTGGTGTGGTTGGCTATCGTTTCTTGGGACCTCACATCTTTCAGGGAAGTTTAAATGGATTTATGTATCTTGAATTTTTGCTACACGATTTGCCTCAAATGTTATATATGATTGACCCTGCGCATCGTCAACATAATATTTATCAACAAGATGGTGCACCTCCTCACTTTACTACAGACGTCCGAGATTGGCTGAGTGCTAACTACCCAACTTGGATTGGCCGAGGAGGTCCTGTACCTTGGCCTGCAAGATCTCCTGATCTAAATCCCATGGACTTTTTTGTGTGGGGATTTATGAAGTCTGAGGTACGCAACTAAGTAAGTACGCAACTCCTGTTAATAGTGAAGAGGAACTTCTAAACAGGATCCAAGATGTAACACAGAAAGTTAGGGATATCTAAGCCATAAAGTGACAGTTGGTGCAATGCGAAAGAGAGCCAGAGCCTGTATAAGAGAGAACGGAGGACATTTCGAAAATAAACTGAAATGAAGCTGTAATCTCGTGTGATCCATCTAATATTTACGATTTTATCTTGTAATTTTGCAGGTAAAAAAGAAATTTTAACTTCATGATATAGCTGTAATAATGGAAATTTTCATATGTGTCTTTTTAGTATGACAAAGTTTAATTATTATTTTCCCAAACCACGTGTTACACCATTCAAACGCGCATTACTGTACTAAAATGGTAACGAATCTAGTGTTGTATCATATCTTCTGAAAGCCCACATTTTGAAGCAGTTCTTATAGCATTTGCCACTCTCTAGCAAATTTTTTAAAGAATTATGCATGAAATATTCATTTTTAATTTTTTAAAGGAAATGATAACTTTACACTTCTAATGAATTTAATAAGTGATTATGTAGTGTCTTACTCATTAAAACCTATTTTTCCTTACTTGAAATTTAATTTAGAATACGATGGTAGTATTACAGTTTGACAAATGTTTCGAAATATCCCACAAATTCCAAATATTTGGGTAAAAGTACGGTTAAAAAATATAATACAAAATTATTTTTTTTAGTGGATGTGTGTGGTATAATTTTGTTTAAATGTGTATTTAAGTTGCATTTATGTAGTTCTATCACCCAAAAATTTTTTTAACGCTAGGTCCAGACCACCCTGTATAACTATTCCAGAAATCATTATAATTGCAATAAAACCACTTGCGGTTTGATATTTGCATAACGTAGAAGCAGTGCATATAATTATAAACGCGTTTTATATAATGGTAATTTAAGTCACAAGGGTATTTAGGTCACAGTTGTTATAACTTTAAAAGTATCAGTGAAAAACATGTGAAATTATTCTAAAGTATCCATGAATAATTTGACAACTATTATCAAGTTAGCATTTGTTTAGTGCTCAAGTTACTCCGACTACTCCGACAAACAATCTCAACAATAGAGTTGAAACTATAGATTTTAATTGAGAAACATGATTCATCCATGAACTTTACTGCATTGCAGGTTTACCAATAAAACATCGAAATTAATAAAGTTACAAAAAAAAACTTTAAGGAATCTGATTTTTACTATTTTAATAATTAAAGTTTTAAGTTGTACAATTAATTATTAACTTCGTTTTATAAAATTTCATTAAAAAACATAATGTTGCCTTATTATAACCTATTTTCTAATATAATACCCCCGTCGCAGCAAACCTGCATACTCTGAGAATTTCCAATGGAGATATAAAAAATTTCTTAATACTACATAAAGCCACTTACCAAGTTTCATAAAAATATATTCCTAAATAAACGATGTATACAATTTGAATTATTCCCCATAAGAATAAGATTGGGGCTGAGTTCGCATGTTTGCTGCAACAAAGAAAACAAATATTTTGTTTTGAGAAAATATCAATAGACCACAACCAGATTAAGCCGTATACCAAGTATCGTCAGTATAAGTTCATAAATAAGCATTATACAAAATCTTTCTTCTCCTCCATAAGAATAAAATTACACAACGTACTATGTTTGGCACTTTCATTATCTTGGAAACCAATTGTCGTAGAAGAATGATTAAAAAAACAAATCGTGTGTTTTTTAAGCAGAATCCAATGGTAAAAACTAATACTTGACTATTTCAAAAATTATATGTAACAAATTCAAAAAATCCATTTTTGTGGAACAACACCCCCTACCCAAAAGTACCCCTTGGGATGAAGCGATCTGGCTGATTTTCGAACTTAAAGTCATAAATGCTGCTTTACACGTTTATACCAAATTTCATTAAAATCCGATCATTTTTACGATAGTTATATTCATACAGTTTCGTTGGAATGGTATTTTTGGGGTCTGGGGACATAAAAACGAAAAGTTATCATGGTCCCAGGCCTAGGTCTTACCATGCCGACTATGGTAATAGCTTCTTCCCTATAGGGGAAATTCGCTAAAAGTCACTGTGATAGTAATAAATTGCATAATCTGTTATGCCGTTACAGATGGTACGACGTATAATATATTTTCTGTAAAAAATACAGTCAGAGAATGTTAGAGGTAGTTTTTATATGTCAAAAGACATAATATTAAATAAACATAAATATGGTTAACTGGCTGTTACCGGGCAGACGTTGTTTTGCCTTTGGCTATTACCAACTAAAACCAATATCACCAAGATCACCTGTTCGAGTAAACGTGTCATTAGCTTTTATGTATGCAACAATATCTTTCCATAAGGTTTACATGGGAACCCTTCTGGACCTCTTATGATGAACTCAATTGAGTTAGGACAAAATGGATGGTTTAAAATCCTTCTCCGTGAAATTTTACACATATATATATACATATATATATATATATATATATATATATATATATATACCAACTTTCATGGCAAACGATCTAACGGTGTCCGAGTCCATAAAATTCAAATATATATATATATATATATATACACAAACAAACAAACCAACATTCTTTTTTAAAAACATAGAAGAAGATTATAACTTTTTAAGATTTTTACTATTAACTTTAAATGAAATGAAATAATAAGCAAAAACTGAAAGTTTTTACCAAATTGCAAAGCTATAAATGCTTAAATGCGATGAATGCCCTCAAAATATAAATTTATGTACTTAAATTATACGATTAAAAAAATTGTAAAATTCATTATTTTAAGAAGTATTCACACATTACATTACGTAGGACCATTACATTATCTTACACGAGACTTTATAAGTCCTTCCCACTTTTGTGGAATCCGTGCCATTGTGGTAAACAAGTCTATTTGTTTGGTGGTAGTTGAACTGCTGTCTCCAAGATAACACAGCTGATGACATGTTAGACTTTCAAGTGGACACACTATTACTGACTCATGAAAGAAAAATGTTTCGCTATCATTAACTTTTTAACACATTTCATGTTTGGTTAGTTAAATAAATTGTTTACAATATTGAAAATTTAACAAACTGGTACCATTATATTTCAAATAACAAATGTAGGTTTATAATTTGAATATTTATGACCTTGTTTCGTACAACCAACACCATGTTAAGCAAGCATGGACCAAATAACTGTTCTTGTATAAAAAATACAATTAAACCTATTTTAAAAACGTTGATATTCAAATAAATATATTTATTATTACAAATAGTTTATTGAATTAACCTTCAACTTAAGTAATATATGTAACCAATGCAACTTAGTTTCGTCCTAGATCTAAACATTCAATAACAACTAAAGCTGTTAACTTTTTCCCCGTGTTATTAAACCTTAAATTGGATCAGTGCTCGTACAAGTGCTTGTATTTTAACCTGGAAATATTAAAATAAGACGAACAGAGAATCCTTCACATTTTATTTATTTAAATTTATTTAAAGGGCGTTTAATATTAACTTTTTTCGTAGCCTGGTGTATGAACATAACTTCGCAAGTCTTTTTCTAGATTCTATTTATATAATTGGATTGAGTGAAACGAAATCCTTATACATAACTTTACTGCTTACACTTGTAAGAGAATCAACTCGAACTGGCGTGTGTTTGTCATAAATAACTCAAAAATTCCCTTACAGATCCACTTCAAACTTTAGAGATAGATTCTATAGTACGAAATCTCGGTCAAGTTCGTTATTGGGAATATTTGGATAAGTAATAATAAAATTATCTTTAAAACAAATCTATTTTTTATCCCATAAGATTAACATTGGGAGCCATTTTAGTGGTACTTGAATCGTTGATATTTAGCCAACGTCTATGTTTCAAGTATAGAGTAACCTAAGTCACAGTGTCATAGATTCACTACAAAACTGTAGTTATTCATGTTCATGTTGACTAGGAAAAAACTTATTTTCGTAACTTGAAACACAAAAACTAAGGTTTAAATATTATTAACTTTTAAAAGTTGTATGTATATTTTATTTTATTCTAATTAAAAGATGCATTCTTATTTTTACATACTATTATAATTAATAACTTTATTGGTACTCTATGTCAAAACCTTGCCTGACGGATGGTGAACTACGGGAATTTGGTCCAGACTCCAGACAGACGACAGACGACAAAATGACAACTCAAAGGTCAACAAGAAAATATAATTCCCACTCATTAACAGTAGAAAGTCTTAATTTGTTCAACAAATTAATATCTCGTTAATAAAACGTACGGTAAGTTACCAAATAAAATTAGATGTTTTGGTTATTTATTTATTTATTGACGGCTATCACCAATGCAACTTTACAGTATGACAATAATTAACATTTGTAATAACAGACAAAAGAACAAACTATAGCTACCTATACATAGTGCTTTTAAAGACAAAAAAAATCGCTTGTGATAATCATCTGTTACGTGCCAAACCTAAACATTGCAAACGCGAAGTGATTGTTAAGCAAAGATCGTATATAGGTTAAGTCTGTCCCACACATCTCGCGACCAGGCCTAAACATTCGACCGGACATCCTCCCGAATTTTCACTGAACATTTCGTCCCATATTCTTGCTACCAGTACACAATGGCCCAACAAAAGCGAGCGCGATAGTTTACTCAGTTTGCTCGTTTATGTTTGGGAGAGTTCACCTCGCCATGATTCGTGTTTGCCTGTGCTCCGATTTTTGTCTGGTTGTTGGCTTGAATCAAATGTGACGAGCGGAAGCGAATGGGTGAGCATGGTATTGGGTGAGCGTGTACTGGTTACTTCATTGTGCACATTCGTTTAATTTGGTGCAAAATTCGTTGTCACGACTTGTTCCGATCACTCGGTGGAGCATTTGAGCAAATCATTTGGCGATAGTATACTGTTGCCAAAGAGTTTGTGCAGCTCCCACAAATCTCGGGATTACTCAGAACATTCGGAGTTCGGCCGTATATGTGTTCAGGCGTATTCGCGAGAAGTGCGGGACGGCATTTATTGATTAGGCCTAATACAAATCATTTTCATTTGCCTTCAACCTAGCGAGTTCACTGCTGCGTCCATATGTTTAAACATTAGTTCGATAGGAAAAATATTAAAATTACAATTAAACAATCAGCAACAGCAATAAACTTTTTTAAGACTAAAAAACAGCTTATCGTACAAGAACGATACTGCCTACACCAGGGAAACAGTTCAACGGCTTGTGTTGACGATTCCATATGAAAAAAATCTCAAGAAGCTTAATGTAATCATTTACAATTTGTTAAGGGTGTTTGGCCGCTAGGCTAGTCTGGCAGTGAGGAGCAGTAGTTCTACAAGTCGCCACCGCGTGCCGCTAGGAAGACAACTCGCCCAGTGCTGTGAGTGTGTGTGATCTGGCTGGGGGGAGAGAGGAGCGTGTTCTCCTCATTTCTCCCCCTCCCCCCACGCAGCACTGTCTTTCCGTCTACTCGTTCTTCGTCGGTCCTGGGCGCACGGCCCGCGGCTCGACTGGTTGACTAGGGTTGGGTTGCTTACTATTTTCCACTGATGTGCCTTTCAATGTCGCCGACAACTCATCTTAAATATATGATTATTTTGAGCGTTCACTTTATAGTTTTGATGAGTAAATTTCTTGTAGTCTATACAGATTTTATGATTAAAAGGTTTGACACAGTTGTAAGCACATTTAAATACAGTGGAACTTGGATATTTAGAATCTCAAGGGACCGCGGTAATAACATTCGAACTATCCAAAAAATTGAATTTTAATTACCGGTTTAGAGGTTAGAATTATCTAGGCCCAAATTAGCTAGGATAGCTTTACTGTATTAAAAACTAATAAAATTATTATTTTAAAAACATTAATTATAAATATAAAATGGTTTTTTATTTTAAGAATTACAATTTAACAAATTTCTTTAATCATAATACATTGATCATATTAATTTCTTAAAATACTGTATTAAATAAATGTGCAGGGTGTACCCGAACTATTCCATAACAATTTCCCATAAGTATACAACTGTGGGATATTTTACTCCAATCACCAACATCATAACCTTTGTTATATGTAAGTTTTCGCTATTTTTGTAATTTAGAATCCGTTTGTTAAAGTTACAGAAGAATTTGTTACTTACTGTTACAAAGTAAAATTCAGGCACGGTCAGGGGCGGATCCAGGGAGTGACATTGGGTGGGGGAAAAACCCGCGTTTTTTTGGGGAGGGGGTGTATAGAATACCCCTCAGGGGTGGGGGGTCCGGGAGTCCTCCCCTGGAAATTTGATAAAAATTCCATATCAATAATAATTTCATCGGCCGTAAAAAATATCCGAACGCGTTTTATTGACCAATATGTGTGTTATCGGCCTAAAAAGACGACTGCCTTGAATTCATGGATCAAAATCAGCACCGGTTTTACCGGTTTGACCGGTTTTTTTTCGGATAAAAAATTGCAATTTGACCGCAATTCATGGTCGCCGTAACTTTTAAACCGAAAACGACAAGTAGCCCTAAACGTTGTTTATCGGCCAAGGGAAACCGCAATAGTTTATACCCAAACCGTAATTTAAAGGCGGCCACACACTACCGGACCTTTGCCCGAATAAGACATCGGATCGAGCAGGGAGCAAGGCACAAAGGTAGCTAAATTCACTCCGAACTTCTTCCCGATCAAGACCCCGAACAAGACATTGGATCGGACAGATTGAGCGCGAAAACCACCGAGCGGGGTAAAAACGGTGGGGACGACGTTAGTTGCCGTTGTGCAAGTCGGCAGTGTACTTGTCTGTTGATTTCACCCACTTAACCCATGTCACCCACCTCCCCACGATTTAACCCACTTTTCTCCAAGTGTCATTCCTCTTCACTTTGTGGTAGTGAAGGATGGGTCAAGTCCCACAAAACTGGCCTATTGTTGTACTCGGAAATAAACATCTAAGTTTTTACCTCAGACCACTCCATCGTGCAGACTACTTTACATAAACTAGTGAACTGGAAACTAAAATGACAACAGTCAAGACTGCAACCCTCACCGTCGTCGTATCACTAGCGGCGGGGCTCGTGACAGCGCCGGCGCTCGGAGCAGCGTATGGAGGTACCACACACTACCGAACCCCAAACCAGACCCCGAACAAGACATCGGACCGATCTTTCTTTGATCTTTCTTAAAAAAACCGCCTCGTGAGCGCTCGGTCTGATGTCTGGTCCGAAGTCTTGTTCGATGTCTGGTTCGGAGGCCCCATTAACTACAGGATTTTCTCCCTTCGACCCCAAATCCTGATCGGTCCGATGTTTTGTTCGGGAAAAAGTCCGGTAGTGTGTGGCTGTCTTAAAGGCTAACACGCCAGCGAAAGTATCAAAGTATGTAATTTTCGAAGTCGAAGATTTTACCAAAACTAAGATCAAAACACATTTTATCGGCCTAAAATAGCAATATATTTTCACTTTGCCGTCTAAAACGTCAATCGAGCCGCATTTTAGCCTGAAAAAGGTCAAACTGGGTTTTTAGAGAAATTTACCGACCGGGCGTATGTAGTTATCAGCCAAAATCGGTATTTTTTGCGATAAATTTACAGCATATTACCATTGACTATATAAATGAGTCATAAACACGACCACAAATTTTGTTGACGGCCAAAAAATTGAGTACAAACTGTATTTTATGCCGGAAATGTACTTAATCGCTCACAAACGGCAATCGGACCACATTTTCTCGGTAATATATAAAGCCGGGTCGTGCTTTATATACCAAAACCGATGGCCGAAACGCATTTTAGGCCGTGTTCAAATTTTACCGCAACATGGTGTTCAAAAACACCAATATGACTGAATTTGTTGGTATAGCAGACCACGTTTTATTGGCCTGAAGCGGCAAGCGCACAGCATATTATCCACGGAAATAGCAAAACAAAAATGCAATTTCACAGCATTATATTTGCCAAAAACAACCGTTCCTTGCATTCTAAAGTCCGAAATCGACGGCCACAACGTGGTGTTTATTAACCGAAAATGATGACAGAGCCTCAATATATGCCAAAATTCACAATCTAACCGTGATTAATCGTAACAATTGACAATCGGACCTCATTTTCCCAGCGAAAAATGAAGCCCAATCCCGTTTTACAGGCCCGAACGACTACCGGAACGTATATTTTACGAATACAATCAGCGATTTGACCCCACTCTATCAACAATGAGCACCTATTGTTACTATTTACTGATTTAAAAACATATATACTCAAATCAAAAATATACAATGCTTGGAAAATAAATGGATTGTTTGGTTCTCTTTATTTATTTTCTAAAATATATTAAAAAGTTATCAGTAAAGCTTCAGGAAATATTTTCAATATCAGTAGTTAAAGCATTTACTATGTCTGTTCAATTCTTATCTGTTATTAATTTGGTTGATTAATAGATTTGAATATAGTACATTTTCAGTGAAAAATACTCATATTTTATCTTTGTTTACTCCAAACTAAATTGAGATGGAATTGGAAATGCTTACTTATAGCAATACAAAACGAGTTCGCACGCAGCACGCTGACGTGAGGGAAGTGAATTTCCACATACATAACTTTTCAAACTCAAAATCAGTGTACATTTTTTTAAGTAACACTTTAATTATACTCCATGGATGTGACTCTTCTCACGGTGCGACTCAGGGGAGAAACGATGGATGACTATGGCGTCACTGCTCACAAGCATGACGTCGTAGTTTTCAAGTGGATTCACTTGTTTGCACAATTTATTCACTGACTCACAAGTTTGCAATTGCATTGCATTTGCGATCTGGCGTTTGTTTGGCGTTAGTTAGGGATTTATTTATTAGAGAGTTAGTACAAATGGTTGTGAAGTATCCTACATTAAAATCAGTCAGCAAGTCTAATTTAATTTATTAAAAACTCCTTCCCTAACTGATTTTTTACATAGGCCCAGAAAATAAAAAAGCCTATTATAAATTTTTGTTCCACCCACACATGTTGCTGTAATGTTTACCTTACATTGATTCCTAAAATGCACTTATAGATCTAAATGCTTATGTTAACTGCACAACAGTTTTACTGTTGATGACCAACAGTTAAGCTTGGTCAATTTAACATAATAGGCTAATTGGATTGAGTGAAACGAAACCCTTATACTCAGTTTGGAATTCGAAGTAGTGTGACGCTATCTACATTTTAACGGTTTGATGGATTGTCATGACATTTTTAGGATAACGTTTTTACGGTTTAATGCTTTAAATAAACTATAATTGGCAAATTATTATTACATTTTAATAATTATCAGTTTTTTCATTGAACATTATTTCAGTACATATTTTGAGCTTTGTAGTACCGTGTTGTTTGAAGTTTGAACTGTCAAAATACATCAGCTCAGCTGCTGTAATTTTGTTGATTGAAGTTTGTGTTCAGGTCAGAGCGGTTTATTTATTTAATTTGTTCTAAAACTTAGTGGTTCTACCTACCTACACCTTTCTGTTAGAAATTCAAAACGTGTCATTCTTTTGAGTTCAATAATAATTTCATTAATGTTATACCGTAGCAATAATCAAATGTAAATCTTATTTCCTTGCGAGTTCCATACACATAACCTATGTGAAGCACTTTGGTTCAAGTTGGATTTAATACGATTAAAAGTGTTATCGGCGAGAATGCCAACATTATACATCACTACTAAACTCAATCTTGGAGGTTTTGTCTGTGTTCTTTTGTAGATAGTTTGTGTTCGAATAATACTCAGGTTTTGTATATTAGCTTACAGTCGTAGCCATAACATGGATGATTATAGCACAAGGTGTGACTAAAAACGAACTTTTTATGTTATTAATAAACTTTAAATACTGTCCACAAAGTTTTAATCACCAAAACAGACAGTATCCTTTGACTAATTTAGGTAGGCCAATGATACTGTAGTTTCTCAACCATCCCAGGTTGGTCAATCATCATACTATTTAAATTTTAGCCTTGCTATAAGTTTATTCTAACCATAAGTCTGTCTTGGTAGTCTATACAGTGGGAATGTTATGATAGGCCTAGCTTATATTTATATTTGCGAGTTACTAAATGTCAATTTACTTTTCGTGAGAAAATTAAGTTTGCTGAGGCAAACTGTAGGCCTACTTTGAATGGCCAAACATACTTAAATGAATCCAACAGACCAAACCGTCATATAAACCTTACCTAACCCAAGGTATCTACTTAATGTGATAAGCACCCAGTGCCGTCCTTAGGGCAGCGCGACAGGTGCACCCACACAAGGGCCTTGCGCCTATGAAGGCCTCGCACTTGAGGGTTTTTGTATGTGGAAGCTAGAGGTGTCATGGCCATGAATGGGATCAGAAATGTGGACTTTTGATGATTAACTGAACAACTTAATCAATCAATTGAACAACTGAAGACAATGTACAAACAGTTAGTGGTACGTACACATTTTGCTAATATTGACATGTTTTAATTCAACTGCAAGTTTTAAAGTACATGAATTAGCCGTTGTATTTAGCCAATAGCGATTATATTCTCAACGTAGCTAGCAAGTCTGTGTCGGGACTATACAGGGGCGTAATTTTATTTTTATATTACATCAGAATGAGTTTCAGGTATTTTTCAGTGTATCCTAGCTATTTTGTCTATATTTTATAACTCATTGATTTTTTCCAAGAGTGGTAAGAGTGACCTCCGATGGTGAAATGGTATCGTTTGTTTTTTACGACTCATCTTGTACAGCGTGCTGTGGCAGTTAGGTTAGGTTATGTTACGTTATTTTGAAATAACAAATCCTATCTTATCCAACGAGGATGTCTATAGAGGTCTCGTCTGGGATAAAAAACTCTGCTTACATGCTGACCGCCATTTTGACCCTTTATAACCTCCGGTCTCCATGGCAACAAATAAGTTAACCAATTAAATACCCTCTTCACAACTTATGTTAGTCTTTATTTCTTTGGCTAGATTTTTTTTACAAAAATGTCCTCCAATGAGGCTTCACTTTTTTAACAAGAGCTCTATAATTATTTAAACTTCGTTATCTTATCCTGAACTGTTGCATACTTATTCATAATTGGTTGAAATAGACAGTATTGGACCAATAACTTATACGTAGCCTGTTTTATTTTTTCTGAAAGATTTTTTTACTGTAGAATTCACAAATAAGGTTAGTGTTTATCAGAAACTTTCCTTTTGGGTACCTACACTTTCATAAATGATGAATGAATGATATGAAGCGATAATATAAAAAACTGAATGAAATTGTTCGATACGGTTTAGCTATTTTTTAGGTTATTTGGTTTTGGTTTCGGTTGTGTTCAGTCTCAGAGATGTGAACGATTTTGTCTTGAAATTTGTCCAGATAAGAAACATTGATTCCATTAATACTTAAATATGTATTCTCGGTACGGTATATCAGAAAGCTGTATCCTGGAAACCTTTTAAATTTGTTACGTTTTGTAGTGTTATGTTTTGTAAATAAATCATTTTGTTAATACTGGTAGGGTAACATTTATTTCATTTTTATTTTAAGTTTATTTGACAAAAAAACTAAAAAACAAACATTACGTAGTAACTAACATACAAACGATAAAATATTTTACTATCGATCTAATCGATATAGGTATCGAAAAACTTGTTCGGCTTTGGTTTATTGTTCTGCTTATGAAAGTGTACCCTTCCATTCTCCTGGAATTTTAAAGTTTCGATCACCCTGCATTAGTCAAGAAAATCCTCTCTCCAATCTGGTGTGTTTATTCGTGACGGGTAATTTTGGCTTTTTGACAAATTTTAATAGGCTACATTCTTCACAATCTAATGAAAGTAACTATTCGGATCCTTTCCTTTAAAACCATGACTTTTTTGGTTTCTAATTGTTGTTAATTCACTAGGTACCACTGATGACAAAAATTTAAAGTACCGTAGCCTAGGCTAGGTATGAAAGCCAATATTCGGATCCTTTCCTTTAAAACCATAACTTTTTGGTTTCTAATTTTGTTAATTCACTAGGTACCGCTTACGAATAAAAATTAACGTAGCCTAGGCTAGGAAGGTTTTTTTTAGTGTATAGGCCCTATTCAATACCTAAACATAAACGTAACCAAACTTAATTAATGTAAACCGAATTAATGGGGTTTTTATGAATTAAGTAACAAATGCCTGACCGGAATACTCATATTTAGTTCTGATAGCACATCCAAACCTTACCTAATTGGGGGTAGGCCTAAAAGGCAAAAAAAATAAATTCTGGTACGTGGATGGTGGGTTTGACGTGTGTTTATTACGTTAAGTAACGTTGAGTTAGGTAAGATATTTAACATAAGTCTATGCACCCCCAACCAACCATACCTGTAAATTGTTTGGTACTTTGGTATTATACGGATGCCACCCTTATACAGCGCGCTGCGGCAGTTATGTTAGGATGGATTATCATAAAAATGATTGTAGGACTTTCCTTGTTTCGTTACAAATCGAATAATACCTGATGAGTCATACTTCCGGCCGCCAAACCCCCTCCAAATAGGCCAAGGTCAGGTCGTTGACCGGAGCGCGCGCATCAGTTGTCACCGCCTGTATCTGGGTCAGTGTCATGAGTGATTTATTGCCGTGCACTACGTTACATTTGTTTTCATAATGAGTGACGTTCTTTTGGTGTGGGATTTACCTCGAAATGAAGAGGAAACCGTACGTATTTTTATGATAACCCATCCTAACATAACTGCCGCAGCGCGCTGTATATTTTGCGGAGTACATGTGGCGATCGGGTGTGGCTGCTAGCGGCGGCGACGCATTCAACACGATCCTAGCGGAAATCGCTGGCTTTTGGGAGGCACAATACAAAGACCGCTCATCAGAATGATGTAACATTTTTACAGTAAGTCAATAAAAGTAAGTTTTTTCGAATTATGTAGTTATCCTTTGTATCCGGTAAAAATTAACCTCCAAAAATAGTGGCATCCGTATAATACCAAAGTACCAATTGTTTTTAAAACTTCAAAATAACTAAATAGACACAGGCTATTACAAATTGTTTGGTGTGCATAAACATCAAAGTAGGTAACGTTGAACAATTATTTTAAAACCTAATTCCTTTACAATAAAAATAAAGGAACACAACCGATCCGACCCTGGGACCATACCTGAGCTACCACGACATAACGTGAACGCTAAAAGTTACATCTCAAGAAGCAATTAACGCAACTTCTGAATTCAACATCGATGGTGGGGTTTTTATGTCCGAATACTACTGGCCGCTGAGTGTGTGGAGTAGATATCGGTAAGCGATGAGATAAGACTCCCAGGAATTTCAGAGAAATTGGGAAAACGAGAGTGTACATATTGTATAATTTCATTTTTACTGGTTTCCTGTTATAAGGGACTTAAAGACCCTGAATTTGGAATGGAAGTGATATCATGGCTGTAGTTTCCATTCTTAAAAAAAACATGCTACAGTACTGCACAACAGTTCATTGCGCCAAACGTGTGCCCCAGAGCAGACTTACAGAGTGTCAGAGTGTTGGGTTATTAGGCTTACTTTTCCCCCCCTTGTGGCAACAGGTTTTTTTAGCAGGTGTGCGGAATGTTTTCTTTGGTAATAAGAAATATGTTGTGAACAGTAGCAAATAAATGGAAAGCCAAAAAGGTTGTGCTGGTTAATTAACGGAAATGATACAAATATTCTTTTGATAGTTGTTATTAATGCACTTATAATCTAAATTAAATGAAAATAGAGTATAAACACTGATTACAGGCTTAACTGAACTGATTTTAGGTGTATAGTATGTATAGGCCTATATGCTGATGACATTTTTAACAAATAGGTATGCCACTTGAGAAGAATATGGAGTAGTGATGTGCAATATGGTCACATTTCGCGATATGGCTGAAGTGGTATCGCGTCACTGTTGAAACGTTGTGTTATCATGTTATCATGGTCCCGGACCTAGGTCTTACCATGCCGACTACGGTAATAGCTTCTTCCCTATTGGAGGAAATCCCCTAAAAAGAGCTGGATATTTTGAACACAAGTTAATGGAGGGGGAAAATACCTAATTTAATTTTATATGATTGGGATTTATTTATTTCAAAGGATCACACCATTTTTACAGATCGAAACACGCAGTTTTACAAGATGGCTTGTAATATGTTTGGCATGTGATAGGGTTGCCATGATTTTTGGAACCACATACTAAATACCCACGTCGCAGCAAACCTGCATACTCAGCGCATTTTCAATGGAGATATAAGTGTCCTAATACTACATAAAGCCACTTACCAAGTTTCATAACAATACAGGGTGAATCTCGTAAGTTGTCCAGTATTGATTTCAGACAAACCGTTGGTCCTACGATGATTAAATAAAATTATTTCCCACTAAACCAACCCCAAGGAATAACGTAAAAATATTTTTAACGATTTTTAAATACAGGGTGTACCAGAAACTGAGGGTCACTAGTCCGAATCTACGAAATATCAAATACAAACGTATATCATGTTATACATCAAATTAAAGCTCTTTTCAATCCAAACCATTTGGCGGAATCGGATTTTGATTATTATTGATTCATTTCAAAATGGCGGCTGTTTTTGTGAAAAAATTAGTATTTTTTTTAATACCCTGTATTTTTCTTAAAAATGCAGATATCTTGATTCTGATTCAAATATCGCATTCCTTATGAGCTAAGCTTTATTTTGATATGCAACACTTCAATATTATCTCAAAAACAAAAAGTTTCAAAAATATCAGTTTTTGAAAATATGTACATAGCCAAAACTCAAAAATTTCAAATAGCACCATATGTCAAATAGCATATCATTTTAAAGGTATTGCAATTCTAAGAAACTTTCAAATTTAAACCTTATGCGTATCTATTTTGGTTTTCGAGTTATCAACAAAAAACATGTTTTTCCACATTAAAACGCATGTTATTTGTTAAACATGGTGGTAAAGGCTGACTATTACCACCATGTTTAACAAATAACATGCGTTTTAATGTGGAAAAACATGTTTTTTGTTGATAACTCGAAAACCAAAATAGATACGCATAAGGTTTAAATTTGAAAGTTTCTTAGAATTGCAATACCTTTAAAATGATATGCTATTTAACATATGGTGCTATTTGAAATTTTTGAGTTTTGGCTATGTACATATTTTCAAAAACTGATATTTTTGAAACTTTTTGTTTTTGAGATAATATTGAAGTGTTGCATATCAAAATAAAGCTTAGCTCATAAGGAATGCGATATTTGAATCAGAATTAAGATATCTGCATTTTTAAGAAAAATACAGGGTATTAAAAAAAATACTAATTTTTTCACAAAAACAGCCGCCATTTTGAAATGAATCAATAATAATCAAAATCCGATTCCGCCAAATGGTTTGGATTGAAAAGAGCTTTAATTTGATGTATAACATGATATACGTTTGTATTTGATATTTCGTAGATTCGGACTAGTGACCCTCAGTTTCTGGTACACCCTGTATTTAAAAATCGTTAAAAATATTTTTACGTTATTCCTTGGGGTTGGTTTAGTAGGAAATAATTTTATTTCATCATCGTAGGACCAACGGTTTGTCTGAAATCAATACTGGACAACTTACGAGATTCACCCTGTATATTCACAAATAAGCGATATATCCAATTTTAATTATACTCCATAAGAATAACATTGGGGCTGAGTACGCAGGTTTGCTGCAACAAGGAATACAAAAAATGGGTTTTTATGCTAATATCAATATAACTCACCTAGGAGAAGTCGTATACCAGTTTTTATTCATTTATGTTCATAATTAAGGGAGACAGAGCATTTAATTGTTCTCCATAAGAATAACATGGGGGCTGAGTACGCAGGTTTGCTGCTAGGGGAGCCGTTGGCAAAACATATTTTTTTTTAGCAAATATCAATAGACCCCAACGAGATGAAGCTGTATACCAAGTTTCGTCAGTATACGTTCACAAATAAGCGAGATATAACAATTTTCTTTTCCTCCATAATAATAACATTAGACGACGTACTGTGTTTAGCACTTTCAATCTATCGGTAACCAATTGACGTAGAGAAATGATCAAAATACCAAATTGTGTATTTTTTAAGCTGAATCCAATGGGAAAAACTAAAATTTGACTATTTAGAAAATTATATGTAAACAATTCAAAAAACACATTTTTTGGGGTACAAAACCCCCATAAAATACCCCTTCCAATGGAGCGATCTGGCTGGTTTTCGATATTAAAGTCATAAATGTTGCTTTACACGTTTAAACCAAATTTCATCAAAATCGGATCTTTATTACGAGAGTTATCGTGCTCACGGACACACACACACACAGCAAACAGTTTGCTGGACTTTTAATCAAAAAAAGTTTGTTTTACAAAGTTTTCAAAGAAAGTAATTCAGGCTTTTTTATAATGAAAACTATAGCCAGGCTATCTTTGCCGCTTCAAATAAAGGGTCTTTTAAGTCCCTTATATGAGGAAATAAGTTAAATTCAAATTATACTGTGCACCTAAAATGATACAGTATAAGTGACGCGATACACATCATATTGCCATAGCCTATCGTGATATGTGACTGTATTGCACACCAAATTTGTTAAAAATGTATTCTTAAATATTAAATCTCACATAAAAACGATTCAGTTGAGCACTTTAAGCCTGTAAGTAGATTTTTCATTTAGGCCTACATTTCTCGCTGGACTTCATTCCTGTTTTCAAGTGTAATTAACTAGGTGCTATCACTTATAGTACATGTAATACAATGGAAGTCATGCTCTAGGTGAGACAATGGAAAGTCCTCAGTCAAAAACTGTCGCAGCGACGACTACGCGCAGTAGAAATGTTTGGCAGGAGAATTGTCACAGCCCCCCACCCCTGGAGTCGTCGCTGCAACACTTCCTGACGTGTCCAATTCTGCGCTCCCCTCTGGGTCATGCATGTGGCGTTTTTAGAATGGAAAAGTCTCAAAACTTTTTGCATTTCTAACTGCTTCCCCCATAAGGCCAATACTTTCAAAATCCGTCCTGTGTTATTTGTGAATATATATTTTTAAAATTTAGAAGAAATGATGTGCTGGTGGTTATCTAGAAATTATTTCAGTGACAACATTTTCGATTTGCATTTTAAAATTCGATAGAAAAATAGAAATAAAAAATAAATTTGAAACTTTGCTCACTGAAATCGCTTTGTTATTTTTTCCTCCTGAAAAAATCTATAAATCAACAACATCCGACCACCCATTGAGGCTGGATGGAACTTGAAAGAATCATTGCTCTTATGGGTTTAGGAATATACATGGATTAACTGGTACCCCCTCTTAAAAGATCTTGAATTTGAATTGTCAATGATAGCCTTGCTGTAGTTTCCATTTTAATAAAACACCATTGCCGCAGGCAGTGATTTGTTTTGTGGCTTACACAAAACAACTGAAAAAACCAAAGATGTGGGTAGCACTGCGCAGTACTGTATCAAGTCATGATTTTACGCTCTAAAACAACAAAAAACATAGGTTTAAAGCAAACTTACTCAAAATACGTTATGTATTTATTAGTGAATTTCCTATGGAAATTGAACTATTAGCATGACCCGAAAGGTGAAACTTAAGCCCGGGACTACCATAGAAGTTCCTAACGTGACCCCCTGAACACGTTTTGGGGGGTCGTTCAAAATTTTATATTTATATATATGTATATATATATATATATATATATATATATATATATATATATATATATGTTTGCACTCTAGCGGTCACTTTTTTTGTCCGATTTACTTCAAGTTTAGTAGGGACGTTTCTTTCTATAATTAGTTGGACAATTTCATTGGGCAAAACAATCGGAAAACTCTAAACCCCTTTTGTGGCGATTAATCTTTTGAATTTTGAGTTTTTGGGCCCAGAAAGGGTCAGAAAAGCCCCGGGTGTAAATGTAATGCATGTAAAAAGATGGGAATTAATAAGGCGAAAGTTTTAAGCCCTCTCTCGTCATTCTGGCATAAATATTTACGGAGTTATTAAAGTAAATGTGTATCGACTAAACACAGTACGTTGTCTTAAGGGGGTTTTGCATTAGAAAAGCCTGTTATTCATTTGTTGGTGTACTTTTCTCATCCCCAACAAACTCACACTACTTTCAAGCCTGACTGGATCCTCTCCTAACCTTATTATGTGCAAAATCGTATTCCCAGCATTGCAGGTAAATATAACCAGGAGCATCAGAACAGCCAAAAAATCAACATTTTCAGATTTCAATAAAAATTGAAATAAATGTCTGTGTTTACACTGATTTTGAGTTTTAAAAGTTTTTTATATGTAAATTCACATCCCTCACCTCAGTGTAGTGCGTGCGAACTCGTTTTTAGTTTTACTGTTAGTAAAATAGTATGACGGAACTAACTAACTGTAACCTTGATTAAGATATCAATTAGATAAGCTTTTAATTGTAAAAGATTTATAACATTATCAATAGATACGGGAGTGCGCCAGCTCTTAGGGTTGATATGTGTGAGTTACGTAACCCCTCCCCTACATAACGCTACGCCATACCCCCTCCCACCCCTTAAGTGTGTTATGTAATGTATGTGTATGGCCCCCTAGCATGTTTTTAAATGTAAAAATAACTAACGTAAAATGAGTAAGTCTATAATTTAAATAGGCTACCAGTATAATCAATCCTATAAACAAATTAAAAACTGGAAAAATGATCATTTCATTGAATCATAGCCTATTTCATTAATACTTGTACTTCTCTGAAAACACATCAAACTACTTTAAAATATGTTCTAGACAGGTCTCATCCCCAGGACAAATCAAATACGGTAATTAGAAAAAACTAATTTTAAAAGTTAAAAAAATTAACATTGGGCTTATAGAGTTTAAAATCTAAACAAAGTAAATAACAGCAGTTTATAATCTGTGAGTTAATGTTCAAAGTAATACTCATGTTGTTGTTGTCTAAGTAGTACCCGAAGGCCGGGCTTTGCTCGGGGAAGGTCTGTCAGTTTGTTTAGATGACTTAATATTTCATCACATCCCGCAACTTATGAGTAGATTTTCTTAGCTCATTTGTCTCTTTTCTGGAGATATTTAAGGTCACTGCAGTTGTTATTATAGCTCAATGTCCCTTTGATTAATTTTGGATATGACATTGCCATTCTAATGTAATCTTCATTTTATGATTTTAGCTTATTTTAGTCACTGCTTTGAGGTAATCACATGTTAATACTTAAACTACAATAATAGTCTAATATATATACAGCCCCATGTGTAACACACCAGACATAAGAATTCTAGACCATTTCCAGACGAACTAGAAACATGATATTTAGCAAGCAGGTAGCTTGTACCTTGAAACCCCCGGTAATATTGCCAAAATATACAATTTTTAATTTTAAAACCACTAATTTTGATCTTGAAAATTGGATATTTTAACATTGGGCTTATGGAGTTTCAAATAAAAACAAAAGAAATCGTAACAGCTGTAAACAAATACCCAGTAAACTGTCAAAGCAACTTTCACATGGTAGAGTATAAACAAATTATAGAACTATTGAACAATGAAAACATCTAGAGTGGATTTAACCATAATGAATCTAAATAGTATACTATGTAAAAAATACTTGAAGGGTCATTGACCAATAATAACAACTGGAGCGACCCCAAGCAGGGGTCTGGGGGCGGAGCCCCCAGCGAGCAAAGCGAGTTCACTATATACTTTGACAGTTCACTTATTTATCATAAACAGCTGTTATGATTCTTTTGTTTTGATTTGAAACTCCATAAAATCAATTTTATTTTTTAAATTTTCAAATTTGTTTTTAGCGAATTTCCCCTATAGGGTAGAAGCTATTACCGTAGTCGGCATTGTAAGAACTAGGCCCGGGACTAAGTTAACTTTTCCTTTTGAGGTCCCCGGACCCCAAAAACGCCATTCGTTCAAAACTACATTAGAACCTCGCTAATTCGAACATCGATAATTCAAAAACCTCTATAATTAGTAATGTTTGTCTGATCCCCTCAGAAAACTTCTAAAATTTGAAAAATAATATACAGATAATTCAAAGTGATTTTTACGCTTAATGCAACCTCTAAAATTTGAATTTGTATATACTCGAGCTTCTACAATTAAAATTTTGTTGCCGTAATTCGAACTGTTACCTCCAAAATTCGAAGTCAACCTCTACAATTCGAACTGCGTTACCGTTAGCCTCTGTAATTCGAATTCAGGACAAAAAACACGCCTGTTGAGTATTTTGTCGAAGAGATGTGTTTGAACTACACTATTCTGTCTAGCTTTTAAAAAATAAACTTGGACCTCTATAGTTTGAATTTTATTTTGACCTCTATAATTCAATCTCTCTACACTTAAAACAGGGACCTCCATAATTCAAATTTTATTTATTATGACCTCTATAATTCAAACCCTCTTTATTTCAAACTTCCCATGATTCAAAATATATTGTCTTTCCCCTGAAATTCGAATTAGCGAGGTTCTACTGTATATATATATATATATATATATATATATATATATATATATATATATATTGTATATATATATACAAAGGAATGAATGACAAATGAGCACGATAACTCTCGTAAGAATTGTACGATTTTGATGAAATTTGGAATACATGTCTAAAGCAAACTTTATGACTTAAGTTCGAAAACCAGACAGATCAATCTATCCGAAGGGGTATTTTGGGGGGTTTTGGACCACTAAAATGGGTTTTTGGAAATTTGCACATTTAATTTTTTTAAAAGACAAATTTTAGTTTTCACCATTGGATTCAGCTTAAAAAAACACATTATTTGGTCTTTTGATCATTGCCCTACGTCAATTGGTTACTGAGATATTGAAAGTGCTAAACACAGTACGTTGTCTAATGTTATTCTTATATAGGAAAAGGAACATTTTATATCTCGCTTTTTATGAATATAAACTGATGAAACTTGGTATATATATGGCTTCATCTGGTTGTGAGTATTGTTGTTTGCCAATCAACTTTTTTCACCTGTGGTTCCCATGGCAGCAAACAAGGTACTTGGTCCAGATGTTATTCTTATGGAGAGTAATTAAAATGTTATATATTGCTCATTTATGAATGTACGTGGATGAAACTTAGTATGTGACTTCACCTAGATGAGTTCTATTGATATTTGCATAAAAACCCATTATTGTGTTCCTTGTTACAGCAAACCTGCATACTCATCCCCAGCATTATTCTTATTGAGAATAATTAATTATTTTATTCATCGCTTATTTGTGGATATATTTCTTCTGAATCCTGGATCTGCCTTATGTGTTTTTAAGACATAAATATTCATTGGAAATTCCTGAGTATGCAGGTTTGCTGTGACGGGGGTGTTTGACATAATTTGAATTTTTTGGGGATTAGACCTGTCTAGAACTTATTTTTAACACATAAATTAGTTAATTACAACTTTTGAAGGAAATCGTTGTAGTCGTTTTTGAGATCAGAGTTGCATCTCAGTTGCATACAAGCAAGCAAGCAAACAAACCTTACTCATATTAGATTATATGGGGATAGGAATAACATGTGGTTTCCTAAAAGAGCAGTAACATGTGGTTTCCTAAAAGAGCAGTAACTAAAACCACTGAATGAAGATAACATACAGTGTGGTCATGTCATGTCTAAAATGAATCAAAGGAACATTGAGCTATAATAACTGTAGTGACCTTAAACAAATCTGTTTAAGGGGCAGACCCAAGGAACTCTGTGGATCAACTTTCATAAGCGAAATTTATAAAAACCGAATGAAATTGTTTGATATTAGAATGATTATATGATTAGGTTGATTGTAAAATATTTTACCGTCTGAATGTTAGTTATTACGTAACGTTTTCCCCCCGTTAAAGTAAAATTAAATACCCTTGTCGCAGCAAACCCGCATACTCAGCGAATTTAAAATTAATATATAACATAACACATTAAAAGACTTAAGAGGATTCATAAGAAATATATTCACAAACAAGCAAACAAGCAATATTTAAAATATTAATTATTCTCCATAAAAATAACATTAGGGATTAGTACGCAGATTTGCTGCAACAAGGTACACAAAATAATGGGTTTTTATGCAAATATCGATAGAATTCATCTTAGCGAAGCCACATACCAAGTTTCATCCATATACATTCATAAATAAGCGATATATAACATTTGATTTATTTTCCATAAGAATAACATGGGGACCAAGTACTTAGGTTTGCTGCTACAGGAACCATTGGTGAAAAATTGTTTTTTTGTGAAATCAACAATAAACCACAACCAGATGAAGCCATATACCAAATTGTGTCAGTTTATGTTCATAAATAAGCGAGATATACAATTTTTCTTTTAGCGAATTTCCCCTATAGGGAAGAAGCTATTACCGTAGGTCTCATGGTAAGCCTTAACCCCGAGACCATGATAACTTTTCATTTTGAGGTCCCCAGATGCCAAAAACACCATTCGTTCAAATTTATATATATAAGTGACCGTAAGCACGATAACTCTCGTAAAAAAGGTCTGATCTTAATGAAATTTAGTACAAATGTGTAAAGCACCATTTATTTGAACGAGTTCGAAAACCATATGAATCGCACCATCCGATGGGGGTTTTCGGGGGGTTTTGTACACCTAAAATGGGTTTTATTGGGTTTCCACATCTCATTTTATTTAAATCAAATTATAATTTGTACCATTGAATTCAGCATAAAAAACAGACAATTTAGTATTTTGATCATTGCTCTACGTCAATTGGTTACTGAGATATTGAAAGTGCTAAACACAGTACGTTGTCTAATATTATTCTTATGGAGAAAAATAAAAATTGTATATCTCGCTTACTTATGAACATAAACTGATGAAATTTGGTATATGACTTCATCTGGTTGTGGTTCATTATTTTTTGCACAAAAAAAAACAATTTACCTACTTGAGTTATATTGATATTTGTGTAAAACCCCATTTTTAGAGTTCCTTGCTTCAGCAAACCTGCACACTCAGTCGCCATGTTATTCTTATGGAGAATAATTAAAATGTCATACATTGTTTATTTATGAAAGTATATTGATGAAACTTGATATGTGGCTTTATGTGGCATTAAGATACATATATATGCATATTTATGCATTGGAAATTTGCTGAGTACGCAGGTTTGCTGCTACGGGGGTATTTATATATTAAGATGTATACAAAATCTTGGACCTTGACACAATGACTCGTGGATTCTAAGAAGTGGGTCAAAGAGTTTTAATTTCTTCCTAGATTATATTTAACATAAGATACTACTTTTCTTTTCTTTTTAAAATGAGGCAATTTATTCTTCTTATAAAAAAATGGAATGATTTAAGCCTTATTGTTTTTTAAGTTCTGCATTTATAGGTTGCCTATGTATTTGAACAACCGTATCAAGCTACAATAACAATGGGAGGCCTGGGGGGCACAGCCCCCCTCCCCCCAGTAAGGTTAATGTGTTTCATTAAAACCTCTGGATTAGAGTTTAAAATATTTTGGCATTCAAAACCAATTGACTGATTTTAAAACGTATTGTTCATCAAGTTCTGTACTTATACTTATAGATATTTACAGCAATATTAAGCTACAATAAAATAAGTATCCTGATGGGTCCTCCAATGGAACCAAAGTGTAAATAACTACTTTTAAACCACGTGCTCTCACTGATTGGGGACCTTTATTGCCACCAACATATTATATTTTATCAAAATCTTCAGCTAATATTATTATGAGGGCCTAGATGATACAGCCCTCAGTGAGACTGAGGGGTGAGTAACTACTTCATATGCACTTTGTCTGACTGATTGATAGATTTCAGGCCTCATTGTTTGTCATGTTCTGGATTTGTGTGTCATTGTCAAGCTGCAGTTATAATGGAGGGCCCATGAGGTATATTGTCAATTGAAACATTTTTTTGGTATTTTACGTGATCACTCAATCCTTATACGCGATATAAGAGCGTACTCCTAATAAGTTACACATTATTGTGATGTTTATTTATGTATGTTATCCACAATGTTGGAAGTTTGACTATTTGGTATTTAAAAATTATATAGAGTACCATTATTTACAGCACGCAACAGCAGTTAGGCTACCGGTAGGTTAGTTTATCATAAATATTTCAACCACATTTGTGTTCTTGAGTTCCGCTTGTCCCGACACCATCAATTATTTTAGCGAATTTCCCCTATAGGGAAGAAGCTATTACCGTAGGTCTCATGGTAAGACTTAAGCCCGAGACCATGATAACTTTTCATTTTGAGGTCCCCAGATGTCAAAAACACCATTCGTTCAAATTTTGTTCTATGTATATATATATATGTGTCCGTAAGCACGATAACTCTCGTAAAAAAGGTCCGATCTTAATTAAATTTGGTACAAATGTGTAAAGTACCATTTATTTGAACGAGTTCGAAAACCAAATGAATCACACCCTCCAAAGGGGGGTTTTGGGGGGGTTTTGTACCCCAAAAATGTGTTTTTTTGGGGTTTTCACATGTAATTTTAATTTAAATCACATTTTAATTCATACCATTGAATTCAGCTTAAAAAAACAAACAATTTGGTATTTTGATCATTGCTCTACGTCAATTTGTTACCGAGATATTGAAAGTGCTAAACACAGTACGTTGTCTAATGTTATTCTTATGGAGAAAAAGAAAAATTGTATATCTCGCTTATTTATGAACATAAACTGGCAAAATTTGGTATGTGGCTTGATCTGGTTGTGGTTTATTGTTGTTTGCACAAAAAAACAATTTTTCGCCTATGGTTCCTGTAGCAGCAAACCTAGGTACTTGGTCCCCATGTTATTCTTATGGAAAATACTTAAAATGTTATATAACGCTTATTTATGAATGTATATGGATGAAACTTGGTATGTGACTTCACTGAGATGAGTTCTATTGATATTTGCATAAAAACCCATTATTTTGTGTGCCTTGTTGCAGCAAACTTGCGTACTCATCCCCAATGTTATTCTTATGGAGAATAATAAATATTTTAAATATCGCTTGTTTGTGAATACATTTCTTATGAATCCTGTTAAGTGTTTTAATGTGTTATGTTATATATTCATTGGAAATTCGCTGAGTATGCAGGTTTACTGCAACAGGGGTATTTATTTTTATTAAGATAAACTAACCCAGAGTCCTAACCGTCACAGCAGACATGAATAAGTGGTACCCTGTACTATCCGTTAAGTACCAATATATTTATGATAGACTGGCAGAGCCTAGAATAAGTGTCACACTGCACCATACAAATTATCTTCAAAACATATTAATTTATCTGGTCACTCATATAATACAGAATAATTATAATTGAAGGTACCTATGTAATAAAATACATGTATGGACAAAACTGAGCGACTCATGTATATAGTCAGTGCCTAAAGCCTATTCTGACAGTCAGAGACTGTGATCTGTGATGTCAGTTCAAACAGCAGCAGACGGCACATGCCTAAAAGAAGAAAACTACGACGTCATGCTTGTGAGCAGTGACGTCATAGTCGTCCATCGTTTCTCCTCTGAGTCGCTCCGCTCTTCTCAACCGTTACGACTCGTTTCTGCCGTAAACACAGTATTCCCGCCATAACTAATAACAACATTGTGGTTTTTAGCTCTGATAAGGTATTAATTATAAGAGCAGTGGCGAAAAAGTATTCTTTGTCTAAATCGACCATAAGTGATCATGTCCGAGGAAAATATAATGGGCGCCTTGTTTCTAACTGTCTTTTAAACGTCTTTTCCCCTAATGGTTCTTTGTTTAGTTTCACTTTAGTTGCAAAGAATAAACAGCTGAAACGTGACTTAAGAATACCCTTTTTTCATCCCCAACCCATAACAATTTTGTATTTATTTCACTTTTAAGCCTTTGATTGGTGCAAAGGCATCTGCAGACCTCAAAACACCGTCCAACTATGGAAAGAAGAGATTACTTTATACGTTATAACGTTAGTTAGGTGAATGTCCGGTTCAAGACCGTATGTGGAGGTTAACCCGGACACTTTTATTTATTTTTAGCGAATTTACCCTTTAGGGATTAGCGAATTTCTCCCATAGGGAAGAAGCTAATACCGTAGTCGTCATGGGAAGACCTAGGCCCGGGACCATGATAGCTTTTTATTTTGAGGTCCCCAGATGCCTAAAAACATCATTCTTTCAAAACTGTATATATATATATTTGTCCGTGAGCACGATAACTCTCGTAAAAATAGTCTGATTTTGACGAAATTTGGGATAATTGTTTAAAGCATCATTTATGACTTTAATTTCAAAAACCAGACAGATCGACCTATCCGAAGGGGTATTTTTTGGGGGGGGGGTTTGTACCCTAAAAATAAGTTGTTTTAGTTTTTTACAAATAATCGTTGAAAAAGTCAAATTTTAGTTTTAGCGAATTTCCCCTATAGGGAAGAAGCTATTACCGTAGGTCTCATGGTAAGACTTAAGCCCGAGACCATGATAACTTTTTGTTTTGATGTCCCCAGATGTCCAAAACACTATTCGTTCAAATTTATATATATGTATATATATATCTATATATATATATATATATCTATATATATATATATATATCTATATATATATATATCTATATATGTGTCCGTGAATGCGATAACTTGAGTAAAAAACGTCCGATTTCGATGAAATTTGGCTCAAATGTGTAAACTGACATTTATGACTTTAAGTTCGAAAACCAGAAAAATCGGACCATGGGAAGGGGGGTTTATGGGGGTTTTAAATTTTCCAAAAATCAGTTTTTTGCATTTTTTACCCTAAAATTTTTAAAACTCTTAATTTTGGTTTAGACCATGTTATAGAGCTTAAAAAAACAAATAATATGGTATTTTGAATTATTAACCTAGGTTAAGTGGTTGCGGAAAAAATCCAAAAAACATGCTCATAAAATCTCCCATGTTAATCTTATGGGAAAAAGGTTTTTGGCTTTTCCTCAGTTAATTTTACTTTAAACTTCACATTTTCTTCTACCAATCACTTCAGCTCCACAAAACAATCATTTTGGTGTTTAAATTGTGATTCTACGTCAAACCGTTGCAGAGATATTCAAAGTGCTAAACACAGTACGTTGTCCAATGTTATCCTTATGGAGAATAAATAAAATTGGATATCTTGATTATTTATTAATGTATATTGATGAAATTTGGTATGTGGCTTCATGTTGTACTGGTATATTGATAATTGCACAAAAAATAAATGTTTTGTTGATTGTCCCCGTAGCAGCTAACCTGCATACTCAGCCCTAATGTTATTCTTATGGAGAATAAGTTAAGTTTTATATCTCCCTTAATTATGAACATAAATTAATAAAACATGGTAAGTAGCTTCACCTGGTTCAGATATATTGATAATTGCATAAAAAATCATTTCTTATCTTCCTCGTTGCAGCAAACCTGCGTAATTAGTCCTAATGTTATTCTTATGGGGAATAAATAAAATGTAATAAATAACTTATTTATGAATGTATTTTTGTCAAAATTGGTGAGTGGCTTTATCTACTAGTGAGAAACATATCAATGCATTGGAAATTCGCTGAGTACGCAGGTTTGCTGCGACGGGGGGTATTTACCATTGGAATCAGCTTAAAAATACGCACAATTTGGTGTTTTAGCGAATTTCCCCTATAGGGAAGAAGCTATTACCGTAGGTCTCATGGTAAGACTTAAGCCCGAGACCATGACAAATTTTTTTTTAAGGTCCCAAGATGACTAAAACACTATTCGTTCAAATTTATATATATGTATATATATATCTATATATATATATATCTATATATATATCTATCTATATATATATATATATATATATATATATATATATATATATATATATCTATATATGTGTCCGTGAATGCGATAACTTGAGTAAAAAACGTCCGATTTTGATGAAATTTGGCTCAAATGTGTAAAGTGACATTTATGACTTTAAGTTCGAAAACCAGAAAAATCGGACTATGGGAAGGGGGGTTTATGGGGGTTTTAAATTTTCCAAAAATCAGTTTTTTGCATTTTTCACCCTAAAATTTTTGAAACAGTTAATTTTGGTTTTGACCATGTTATAGAGCTTAAAAAAACAAATAATATGGTATTTTGAATTATTAACCTAGGTTAAGTGGTTGCGGAAAAAATCCAAAAAAACATGCTCATAAAATCTCCCATGTTAATCTTATGGGAAAAAGGTTTTTGGCTTTTCCTCAGTTAGTTTTACTTTAAACTTCACATTTGCTTTTACCAATCACTTCAGCTCCACAAAACAATCATTTTGGTGTTTAAATTGTGATTCTACGTCCAACCGTTGCAGAGATATTCAAAGTACTAAACACAGTACGTTGTCCAATGTTATCCTTATGGAGAATAAATAAAATTTGATATCTTGATTATTTATGAATGTATATTGATGAAACTTGGTATGTGGCTTCATGTTGTACTGGTATATTGATATTTGAACAAAAAACAAATATTTTGTAGGTTGTCCCCGTAGCAGCTAACCTGCATACTCAGCCCTAATGTTATTCTTATGGAGAATAAGTAAAGTTTTATATCTCCCTTAATTATTAACATAAATTAATAAAACTTAGTATGTAGCTTCACCTGGTTGAGTTAAATTGATAATTGCATAAAAACACATATTTTGTGCTCCTTGTTGCAGCAAACCTGCATACTCAGTCCTATGTTATTCTTATGGAGAATAAATAAAATGCTATAGATCATTTAGTTATTAATTTATTTTTATAAAACTTGGTAAGTGCCTTTATGTGGTAGTGAAAAACATATATATTCATTGGAAATTCGCTGAGTACGCAGGTTTGCTGCGACGGGGGTATTTATCATTGCTCTACGTCAAATGGTTACTGAGATATTGAAAGTGCTAAAGACAGTACGTTGTTCGATTTTATTCTTATGGAGAATAAGAACAATTTTATATCTCGCTTATTTATGAACTTTCCTGATGAAACTTGGTATATTGCTTCATATCGTTGTGGTATATTGATATTTACGCTAAGAAACATTTTTCGGCTGATAGTTCCCGCAGCGGCAAACCTACGTACTCAGCTTCCATGTTATTCTTATGGAGAATAAGTAACTTGTTATCTCCCTTAATTATGAACATAAATTAATAAAATTGGGTATGTGGCTTTACCTTCTTCAGTTATATTGATAAAACCCCAATTTTTTGGTTACTTGCTTCAGCAACCCTGCATACTCAGCCGCCATGTTATTCTTATGGAGAATAATTAAAATGTCATAAATCGTTTATTTAAAAATGTAGATTGATGTAACTTGGTATTTGGCTTTATGTGGTATTAAGGTACATATATATATATATATATATATATATATATATATATATATATATATGCTTTGGAAATTCTCTGAGTACGCAGGTTGGCTGCTACGGGGGTATTTATTTTTTTATAATAACATCCAACATAATAATATATAAGTTAGGCTAAAGGTAAATGGATATTGTAAATAGTACAAACACTTAAAAAGGTCTGGTTTTTATTGGTGACAACGTTAATGGGAAGGCACTATAACCTAAAAATAGTAAAAAAGTGTCCGAGTCAAGCCTGTTTTACGGTAGGCCTAACTGAAACCTAAATAACCTAAACCTTAATAGGCCTAACTGAAACCATAACCGAATAACCTAAATAATCGTTATACCCTATCGAACAATTTCATTCGGTTTTTTATATCGTTCCACTTATGAAAGTCTACCCTGGTTTCGGTTTTAGTGAATTTCCCCTATAGGGAAGAAGCTATTACCGTAGGTCTCATGGTAAGACTTAAGCCCGAGACTATGATAACTTTTCGTTTTGAGGTCCCCAGATGCCAAAAACACCATTCGTTCAAATTTTTATATATGTATATATATATATATATATTTATATATATATATTTATATATATATATATATATATATATATATATATGTGTCCGTAAGCACGATAACTCTCTTAAAAAAAGTCCGATCTGAATAAAATTTAGTACAAATATGCAAAGTACCATTTATCTGAACGAGTTCGAAACCCAGACAAATCGCACCATCCGAAGGGGGGTTTTGGGGGGCTTTTGTACCCCAAAAATGGGTTTTTTGGGGTTTTCACATGTAATTTTTATTTGAATCAAATTTTAAATTATACCATTGAATTAAGCTTAAAAAAAAATTTGTATTTTGATCATTGCTCTATGTCAATTGGTTACTGAGATATTACAAATCCTAAACACAGTACGTTGTCTAATGTTATTGTTATGGAGAAAAAGGCAAATTTTATATCTCGGTTATTTATGAACATAAACTGACGAAACTTGGTATATCACTTCATCTGGTTGTGGTTTGTTGATGTTTGAACAAAAACCCAATTTTTCGCCTATGGTTCCCGAAGCAGCAAACCTAGGTACTCGGTCCCCATGTTATTCTTATGGAGAATAATAAAAATGTTATATATCGCTTATTTAGGAATGTATATGGATGAAACTTGGTACGGTATGTGACTTGACTTAGATGAGTTCTATTGATATTTGTATAAAAATCGATTATTTTTTGTTCCTTTTTGCAGCAAACCTGCGTACTCATCCCTAATGTTATTCTTATGGAGAATAATGAATATTTTAAATATCGCTTATTTATGATTATATTTCTTATGAATTCTGGTAAGAGGCTTAATGTAATATTAAGACATATATATTCATTGGAAATCCGCTGAGTACGCAGGTTTGCTGTGACGGGGGTATTTTAGATTTCAGTTTCATTCGATCTCAAAAGATATTGTCTTATAATTTGTCAGCTAACAAAAAATGTTGATTCCACTAATCATGTTTTTCATCTTAAACATGTTTTGTCGGGAACAACCATTGTAAGGGATTTATGGAAATCACACTAACCACTGATAAGAATATCCAGTCTTTTAGTCCCCCAATAATGTGTTATGGTTTGAGCAAATCTGAGGAGCCGTTAAAACAAAACATTTTGTCAATAAGAATAAAATAGCGGCTTTTTATGCCACTGGGGCAGAGTCCTGAGGTCTTGAGGAAAAACAAAAAAAAAAAAAAACAAGTTTCAAGAGGCAAATTTGTTGATCCTCTAAAACATTATGGTCCAGAGCAGTTTTGAGTAGGCGTTTTCAAAATCCCCTGGGACATACACGCAAATGCACAACTATTACATTATAAGTATAGACTTTTCTCAATACAAAATACTTATAGCTCCCGAAACAGCCCGATTAACATAAAAAAAATTCTTTACGTAAATCTATTAGCAAAAACTACTGTGCCAATTTAAACTGTTTTAGTATTAAATTAAAGGTTTTGGCCTGCAGTTTGTCATAATTACATTTCTTTTCTTTTTAGGTGTTTTTTAACGCACAATGTTTGCGTTTATTATTCCCATAACAAATATTGTTCAACTTTCAATAAATCACTTACGGTACATTACTAGCAAAATCTATTAAATATAATGCTTATATAGGTTATAATAGCTTAACCTATATAACTTATAATAGGTTTTGACATACACTAATGCCATCAATATCTTTGTTTAGTTTAGATGTGTTGTTTCTAATAATAAATTAATTTTAATTTTTGGCTCTCATAAGAGCACATGTTCAAATATCAACAACATTCCTTTTGTAAATCCACTAACAAAAACTAAAGGACCGATTAAAATAGTTTTGATCTGAAATTGAAGCTCCTGTCCTATAGAGATTGGTACTTTCATTTCCAGAAAACATGTTTTTCTCAGTGAAAAATTACTTTTCATGTTTAACAAGTAAAAGAGATGCTCCTGTTTAACATTTTGATCAAATTTTGTTGAACTATTTACCAGAAATTGGAATTATATATGTGTTAATGGACTGTGCAGGACTTGTCCTTCCAGGCCGATTATGAAATTTGTTTACTAAGTTTTCTCTAACTTTTTGCTTATGTGTGAACTAATACAATACATTTTAAAAATGGAAGGAAACGTCGTTCCTATCGTGTATAATAAATTTTGTTTCCCCCCACCTACTTAGTAAAGTCAAATTTTTCTCCTTGTATTGAAGGAGTATAGTGCTACTTTGTCTCCCGGAACAGAATCAGCTGACATTTCGCTGCAATCATTAATGCTGCAGCTATAAGGGAATCGGATCAGCTGATTGATATTTTGCTCCAGCAGCAATTAACGTTCCGAGTTTAGTTATTACGCATTACGCAACCAAAATGGAAAGCGATTGTGAATGTGAATACTTATCAATGTGGCTTTTGGGGTGTGGGAAAAAGTTGTGTGTAAATTTATCGCCCTGGCCTACGGCGTCGGGTGCCAACAATTGCCCTTAGGGAACAAAGTTGCACTTTACTCCCTTAATACACAAATAAATATTGTTTCAAGCAGAAGTCCCCATATTATTTTTTACTGCAAAGAAATTTAGCATAAATTAAACTTGAGATAGTCAATAATATAAAACATAAGTGGGATTATAATACACCGTTACTTAAAAAGAATGTGATCATTATGTTTTTGGATACTTAAATGCTACACAGCGTCTGTAATCATTAATATATATAACTAGCTGGCCCAACAGTCGTTGTCCTGTCCTAATGTCATTGAATTTGTTTTATTTCAAATACTCGTTCATTTTCAAGATAAGCATGTTCGCTTCGCTCACTCGCTTCCCGGATTAGCTCATGCGCTATGCTCACTTGAATATAAAAATACCCCCCTAGCAGCAAACCTGCGTACTCAGCGAATTTCCAATAGATATGAATGTCTGAATACTACATAAAGCCACTTACCAAGTTTCATAAAAATATATTCACAAATAAGCAATATATACAGTTTTAATTATTCTCCATAAGAATAAAATTGGGGCTGAGTACGCAGGTTTGCTGCAACAAGGAAAACAAAAAATTGATTTTTATGCTAATATCAATATAACTCAACTAGGTGAAGTCATATACCAGATTTGATTAATTTATGTTCATAATTAAGGGAGACATGACATTTAATTATTATCCATAAGAATAACATGGGGCTGATTACGCAGGTTTGCTGCTACGGGTGCCTTTGGCAAAAACAAATTTTTTTGAGCAAATATGAACCACAACCAGATGAAGCCATATAACAAGTTTCGTCAGTATACGTTCATAAATAAGCGAGATATAAAATTTTACTTTTCCTCCATAATAATAACATTAGACAACGTACTGTGTTTAGTACTTTCAATATATCGGTAACCAATTGACGTAGAGATATGATGAAAATACCAAATTGTGTGTTTTTTAAGCTGAATCCAATGATAAAAACTAAAATTTGATTTTTTCAAAAATTACATGTAAAAAATTCAATAACCCATTTTTGGGGTACAAAACCCCCCCAAAATACCCCTTCGGATAGAGCGATCTGGCTGGTTTTCGAACTTAGTCATAAATGTTGCTTTACACGTTTATACCAAATTTAATCAAAATTGGATCATTTTTACGAGAGTTATCGTGCTCACGGACTTATATATATATACATATATATATATATATATATATATATATATATATATATATACCTCAAAATGAAAAGTTATCATGGTCCCGGGCCTAGGTCTTACCATGCCGACTACGGTAATAGCTTCTTCCCTATAGGGGAAATTCACTAAAAAAGAGTTTGAATTGCCATTCAAGTACTCTTTTTATTTCCAAAATGAGAGTTTCCATTCAAGTAGCTTTTTATTTCTATAATCAACATATGTATATGCCTTTCAAGTATGTTTACAGCTGCTTGGTGTAACTAACTGAACTTAGATAAAATCAATAGGAACTTTGAAGGCCTGTGGGGCAGAGCTCTTAGGTCGTATTAACAATTTTCTTTTATAAGAACCTTGTCCTGACATAAACGAACTCAACAAGAAATAATTATTCAATTTGGTCCACGAATTCCCAAGTAATGACGTGGCCAAGGGAAATAGGGATCCATTTCAGCGAATTTCCCATATAGGGAAGAAGCTATTACCGTAGTCGGCATGGCAAGACCTAGGCCCATGACCATGATAACTTTTCATTTTGAGGTCCCCAGATGCCAAAAACACCATTCTTTCAAAAACTGTATATATATATATATATATGTGTGTGTGTGTGTGTGTGTGTGTGTGTGTGTGTGTGTGTGTGTGTGTGTCCGTGAGCACGATAACTGTCGTAAAATTCATCCGATTTTGACAAAATTTGGTATAAACGTGTAAAGCAGCATTTATGACTTTAAGTTAGAAAACCAGACGGATCGACCTATCCGAAGAGGTATTTTTGGGGGGGGGGGTTTGTATCCCAAAAGTGGGTTTTTTGAGCTTTTTACATATAATTGTTGAAAAAGTCAAATTTTATTTTTTTCCATTGGAATCAGCTTAGAAAGACGCACAATTTAGTGTTTTGATTATTGCTCTACGTCAAATGGTTACAGAGATATCGAAAGTGCTAAACCCAGTATGTTGTCCAATGTTATTCTTACGGAGAATAAGATAAATTGTATATCTCGCTTATTTATATACTTTTGCTGATGAAAATTGGTATATTACTTCATATCGTTGTGGTCTATTGATATTTGCACTAAAAAACATTTTTCGGCCGATAGTTCCTGTAGCAGCAAACCTGTGTATTCAGTCCCATGTTATTCTTATGGAGAATAAGTAACATGTTATCCCCCTTAATTATGAACAAAAATTATTCACATTTGGTATGTGGCTTTACCTACTTGAGTTATATTGATATTTGTGTAAAACCCCATTTTTGGAGTTCCTTGCTTCAGCAAACCTGCACACTCAGCCGCCATGTTATTCTTATGGAGAATAATTAAAATGTCATAAATCGTTTATTTATGAATGTATATTGATGAAACTTGATATGTGGCTTTATATGACATTAAGATACATATATATGCATATTTATGCATTGGGAATTTGCTGAGTACGCAGGTTTGCTGCTACGGGGATATTTATATATTAAGATGTATACAAAATCTTGGACCTTGACACAATGAATCGTGGGTTCTAAGAAGTGGGTCAAAAAGTTTTAATTTCTTCCTAGATTATATTTAACATAAGATACTACTTTTCTTTTCTTTTTAAAATGAGGCAATTTATTCTTCTTAAAACAAATTGAATGATTTAAGCCTTATTGTTTTTTAAGTTCTGCATTTATAGGTTGCCTATGTATTTGAACAACCGTATCAAGCTACAGTAACAATGGGAGGCCTGGGGGGCACCGCTCCCCTCCCCCCAGTAAGGTTAATGTATTACATTAAAACCTCTGGATTAGAGTTTAAAATATTTAGGCATTCAAAACCAATTGACTGATTTTAAAACGTAATGTTCATCAAGTTCTGTATTTATACTTATAGATTTTTACAGCAATATTAAGCTACAATAAAATAAATATCCTGATGGGTCCTCCAGTGGAACCAAAGTGTAAATAACTACTTTTAAACCACGTGCTCTCACTGATTGGGGACCTTTATTGCCGCCAACATATTATATTTTATCAAAATCTTCAGCTAATATTATTATGAGGGGCTAGATGATACAGCCCTCAGTGAGACTGAGGGGTGAGTAACTACTTCATATGCACTTTGTCTGACTGATTGACAGGTTTCAGGCCTCATTGTTTGTCATGTTCTGGATTTGTATGTCATTGTCAAGCTGCAGTTATAATGGAGGGCCCATGTGGTATATTGTCAATTGAAAAATTTTTTTTTTTATTTTACGCGATCACTCGATTCTTATACGCGATGTAAGAGCGTACTCCTAGTTTATATTTAATACTTGTTAGAAAAGTTATAATTTAAAATTTTAATCTAAGGTCAAGAGACACTAGTTTTTTTTACAGAAATATTTCAAATTTACGGGCTCCTGAAGTGACAATAAATAAATCTTACCGAGTTCGTTCTTTGCTGATATTTCTTATCTACTACAGCCCCAGTCTGGTTATAAATTTTTTTAGTGCATTATTTCTTTATGTATGGTAAACGAAAATGTGTATTGGTTATTAGGTATGTAAGTTTTATTTCAACTATTAATATAAACTTCAAAGGAATTTTCTTTTATAAGAACCCAAACATGTTAGTTCCACAACCCTAAAACTAGCCCCGGTTGGTAAATTGCTCTTACGTTCTCATTGTGTAGCTCAGTCGTAGATTTTATTTATTTATTGAATGTAAGCGGCATTCGCCAGTGTACAATGCTAGCAAACAAAAAGAGTACATATATAATTCAGTATTCAAAATAACACGAATAAATAGATTTTCAGGTTTCAAGATCAAGATAATATGCTTAAAATTTCATACAACAATAGTATAGAGACAAGCTGTGAAGAAAGAATGCAAAACGTGCCAAACTTGAATTAATCCTGCTTTTTTCTGCCAACATGACGAGGAATAAACAAAACGCTGCATTCACCCTAGTAAAATGATATAAAGCTTTTGTTTGTGTTTTTTTATTAGGAAGAGAATGTTATTTCTTTCATTATTATTTTGAATTTTATTCCGTATTTATATTGAGTGTTGAAAACAAATAAAAACGAGATCGCACGCAGCACGCTGACGTGAGGGAAGTGAATTTCCACAAAAAACTTTTAAAACTCAAAATCAGTGTAAAAACATACATTTGTCCAATTTTTATCGAAATCTGAAAACTTTGATTTTTTGGCTGTTCTGATACTCCTGGTTTCATTTACTTGCAAAGCTGGGAATACAATTTTGCGCATAATAAGGTTAGGAGAAGGTCCAGACAGGCTTGAAAGTAGGCGTGAGGTTGCTGGAGGTAATAAAAGTCCTCTAACAAAGGAATAACAGGCTTTTCTAGTGTAAAACCCCCATAAGACAACGTACTGTGTTTAGCCGATACACATTTTCTTTATTAAATCGGTAAATATTTATGCTAGAATGACGAGACAGGACTTAAAACTTTCGCCTATCTAATTCCCATCTTTGTATATGCATTAATTTTACATCTGGGGCTTTTCTGACCCTTTTTGGGCCCAAAAACTCGAAATTTGAAAGATTAACCCCCAAAAAATGGGTTTAGAGTTTTCCGATTGTTTTGCCCAACGAACTTGTCCAACAGATTATAGAAAGGAACGTCCCTACCAAATTTGAAGTAAATCGGACAAAAAATGCGACCACTAGAGTGCATACACATGTATATATATGTATATATGTGTATATATATGTATATATATATATATATATATATATATATATATATATGAAATTTTGAACGACCCCCCAAACGTGTTCAGGGGGTCACGTTAGGAACTTCTATGGTGGTCCCGGGCTTAAGTTTCACCGTGCGGGTCATGCTAATAGTTCACTTTCCAAAGGAAATTCACTAATTATGTAACACATAATTTGTGTTTGATATGCCTTTTTTAACATTAATTTAAGGCGTTGTTTAATTAATTTGGTAAGTCAAAAACTAATATACTACAGAATACTCGTTGAGTCGTATTTAAGTAAAAACAGTTATAGTTGTTTATGAGTCTAATATTAAGATTTTAATGCTTTTTACACAATAATGATTCCTAGCAGCTGCAGATTACTTTCATTCCACAATGATGCTCCAGATAGCTATTGGAATTTACTTAGCTAGTCAGGTCCACTGACTGATTCACTGAAATAAATTATGAAGCACTTCCCGTAATCAGGGAAAATGTCAAAGCAATTTCCAAAAATTTGCGTTTCGGAGGCACTTTTTGGATGGAAAGAATTCTACTGTCCTGCTCAGTAAGTTTTGTAAGAAAGCGGTAAGAGATGGCGAAACATGTTAATTAAAATAGTTGTAGCAATTTAAATTCCAAACGAACAAAATCTTGTCAGATTTAAGATCCGATCACCCGTTTAGCCCATTAAAATGTGAGCAAATTTTTAGATTTTTTACGAAAGAACAGTAAATTTGTCTAATACCACATGTTCGTAACAGTTGATTTATATAAAACTCATTGCTGTAGTTTTTATTTCGTCAAAAACAGTAGTTGAGTTTGATTTAACTTGTGTTAACTGAGGAATGATAAAAGTGGTTTAATGGGGCTTTTTCCAGTGTAAACTTAATTTTAAGGTGGGATCTCTGATCAGTATGTACATATTAAGATGATACCCCGTTTAACACAAATAGCATGATAATAAGTTTGAAGTAGATCAGCCAAAATAATAATTATCAGTAATATAAAAGTAATTATTGGTGGTGACAAGTGTTAGTATTGTATTTTTCAACACTCTAAATGTTCTCGTTCTTCAGAGTCCGTATCTATTCCCGTAAGCTAGCTGTGTAGCCTTGCTAACTATATTTGAACTGCTTTCAGAATATTATTTTCTCTACTTAGAGATCTTATTTTTTTTAAATACATCCTATTTTATTTTTAAAAAGGTATACGTATGGCGAATACGTATATTATGGCCACTGATAAAATCCGTTGGTGTTCAAGAAATATTATTTTTAGAAATAAATTCACTCATTCCTTATATTTACTGTGTCAGGTACTGCTTTGAAAGCGGGTTATTAAAACGTAAGATGTAATTATTGTAAAACTTATCCATTGAGCAAAGATAATTCAATCTCATAACTTTTTTACAAGGAAAGCCTGCAATCCAATGTTTAATCATCTAGTTTGCCGTTGGGCACAATAATAACCACAGTAAGATAAGGTTATACAACTATCGAGAAGTTTTTATCTCAGTCCCTTGAAAATCTTTGTTGGCCACTAATACTTACTTGTAAGGTTATACAGCAGTCACAAATTTTACATCGCCTTTGTTATAATTATTACGATATAGCTGATACAATTATTTATCTCCTACAAACTTGAATTATATAGTATATTCTATTTAATAAACTTTTTTATTTTAAATTAATTCAAACAATTTTTCGTTGTACTGTCCTAATGTCATTGAATTTGTTTTATATCAAATACTCGTTTATTTTCAAGATGAGCTCGATCGCTGCACTCACTCGCCTCTCGGATGAGCTCATTCGCTTCGCTCACTCGCCTATTTTTATATAGTGCTAACTTCGGCATCGAAAAAAGAGTTTGAGTTGCCATTTAAGTAGATTGCTTATTTCCGTAATGAACATATGTTTATGCCTTTCAAATATGTTTAGATATAATGCTTGTTAACAGCTGTTTGGAGTAACTAACTAAATTGTTATCAAATCAATGTGAACTTTGAAGGCCAGTGGGACAGAGCCCTTAGGTCGGATTAAAAATTGTCATTTATAAAAATCTTGCCCTGACATTAAGGAACACAACAACAAATTATTCATTTTGGTGCACTCATTCTCAAGTAATGGCGTGACCAAGGGAAAAGGGGATTCATTTATATATATTAAGATTAGCAAATCAAATAAAATGTCAATACAAAGTATAATTTTTAAGTTACTCAGAAATCCTTAGCTCATTTGAAAAAAAGTATTGCTCAATGATATTGGTGAATTTATTATTGCTGCATTTATCAAATTCTGCCTTATGTACTTTTAAGCAAGCAATTCAACTGTTTGCAGGATCGTTACATTTCAAAAAACAAGATACTACGAGTGATAAATTAATCATGTATATTCATAGATTTATGGTTAAATTTTAACATGCAACACTTAAAGTAATAATACATAAAAGTTCCATTATAGAAAATAATGACTATACTAGTTGTATACTATACTATACTATACTATACTATACTAGTTGTAAGTAATTTATTATTTTATTCCGTTTCTGAATACAACATGGTAGGACCATTATAAAAGACTAAAATAAATAACCAGTAGGCAATATATTATTAAAAAAATTACAAATAAATTATATTTTAATAATATAATTTTGATTCCAATATATTATATTCTTAATTTAGCGATTCATAGTAAACCACATTAAGTCATCAACATGTTTAACGTTTTATTTTATTTTAAGTATATTTGGTGACAATTATGTCTCGGTACTAATTATCAGGTCCCGAGAAGCGTTTCCAATTGAGCAAAAATCCTTCAAAGTCGACATTAATTGCTTTCCTTTGTCCTTAAATTAACATACTAGTCTGGTAATGACAAAGACTTCCCAAAGAAAAATAAATCAAATAAAATTACATACATAACCTGCTTTATAACGATGTAACATTAACTATCTAACAAATTCGAAAATTTTCATTCCAAGGAAACAGTTCCGTAATATGAGATTTGCCGGATCAATCCAGAGCAAAACCTCAAAAAATTTAAAAGGTTCAATATTGGCTGCCATCTGAGATATCTTTGAAGAAAAAGTCTACCTTAGATAGTATTAAGACAAGCCTTTTGACCTTTGCTTTAACAAAACTAAAGTGCGTCTGGGTACATAATCGTCAGCCCGTCAGTTGTGTTTGTGCCTCTGTTACCTGTAAGGGATGGGACGGACCACCATCACCCCTCCTAAACAACAGTGTAACGAAGCAGGGGTTGTGTCAACACCCCTGTAGCTACGGAGAACAATTACCATCACTATCTCGAGCTGGTGCCCGATACCGATATCTAAAACTCGCTGATTCAGTAAAACCCGGCGAGTAAAGTTATAAGTAAGTAAGTAAGTTATTTTGCTGAGTAATCACATTCAAACGGTCAGATTCTATACAAATGTTAACATATTTTTAAATCGATCTACTAAACTGAACTGCAAGAAGTGAAATTGGTTGTATTTATAAACGTTCAGTGGTGATCAAGTTATTATGAAATAAGTGAAGTGCACAAGGATTTGTAAGTTATCTGCTTAGACAATGAAATGGTTTTAGTGGGAGATTTTTCTAGTTGTAAATACAATGTATGTTAATTTCCTTACGTAGTATTAATAATGCAACTGGTATGAGACACCGGTAAAATCAAATTGTGCAAAGATACTGTTATAACCGCTCGAAGGAAAAGAAAATATAAAATTAATTGATATTTAAAAAATAATAATAAAATCATAATTAATGTCAGAAACACAAAATGAACATGTGTATTAAATCGTTTGTAAGAAGGTTAGAAAAGCAAGAGTGTCAGAGCTGAGGTAATCCTTTGATTTCAAGATGGTATAGTTCCTTTCCCTACTGCCTGAGACACAATACCCATTATTATAAATATGGCCTCAGTTCAGGTTATCTGAACAGCTGTTCTCTAAAATCACCTAAATTATCTCGTTAAGAGCACATCTACAAAAAGTACAATTTGAACTAATTGATCAACTCGATATAGTCGACACGTGCATGCCCATGTGACTATTTGCGTTATGACACCTCGTTGTATTTACATCGCCGCACAAGTCTATGCGGAACATTGGTGACGCACCAATGGTGGTAAAGTCCCGCACATGGTGACGGGAACATTTAGTTTTTAAACCAGAAACGAAATAATATATTCATTTATTAGATTTATTTTGTATAACATTGAAAAACATTATTTTGTATAGTTCATTTTTTGCGCATTTTTTAGAACATAATAGTAATAATCATATACGCGTTTATACTCATACATCAGTCCAGAATTTGTACTTATATTTATATTTTTTTTAATAGTTTGGCAGCCACTTTTTGCCTTACTTTGCCCGTTCACATAGACGAGATACTTGTTTGAGGAACGTATCCAGCAAAGCAAGTGATGAGCCATTACAGTACGAGTTATACAGTACTGATACCATTTAAATTCCAGGACTGAGATTCGAACCCACGACAGGGCCGCTGCCATGGTCCTGGAGTCCGTCGCCTTGGCCACAACGCTATCGCCTTGCAATTTTTAATATTTTATTTTTATTTTGGTCGTTTTTTTCTGTTACTTCATATAACTACACTTAAATAATACAGTATAACATTAGTTTTCTCAAAACTATAAATAAGTGTTCCTTTAATCAATCAAAATTATTATATTTAATGTAAGAACTTATTCAATGAAAGGATGCTCTTCAGATAAAACCTTCCATACTTATTTTTAAATGTTGCTAGATGTATTCCTCGGAGTTGAATGTTCGATAAACTTTCCCACCCGTGACGTCAGAGGGGTGGATTGTTTCTTGGTTGATTTACGTTTTCAATTACTGTTAACTCGCGAGACATTTAATTTAGTCTAGCAAATCGCGCCAAGTTAGTTTATACATGGGTTATTGAACTTTAACTTTTATACTAATTAACCAAATTGGATTCCAGTGTTTGACCTTTTATGTAGGGGCATCAAATAATTTAAGCTACAACCTTATAACAAGGAAATTAATATAGATTAAAATGTACTGCTGGTTTCTCTTTTATAACTTTTACATCATAACTTAGGCTAAACTTTATTTAGTGAACATAATCTTTCCATTCTATGTGTGTGTGTTTTTGTTGTATTCCATTATTATTATTATTTTTTACCATTCTAATGTCTTATGTTGTGAGGTGTAAGCTTTACACCTTACTCTAACTGAAACCGATTGACTGCGCAAGTCGAATAAAAACATTTACATTATTACTCTCAGATTTTAGCTGGTCGTCATTTTCAAAACCAATTGTACACTTCATTATAACCATATAAATATTCTTGTCATAATTAGTTTTTTTTTCCTCAAAATGTGTGTAGAATACAATCAAAGATTTTTTGCGGAAAGAAGCTGAAAATTAACAATATTAGGTGAAGTATAAAGTCAGAATTTTTTAACTGGCTCCGATTCGATTTTTAATAGTTCAAACTGGAAACAGGATCTAGCTATTATTTAATTATCTTGGCTAAACAATCAGGCAGTCTTAGAATCAATCATTCATTCAGATAGTCCTAGTTGCGTCTTATACAGTGATCATGCGAAATTAAGAGTATGAAGTTAAAGAAAATTGGTTTATCAAATTAGTTATCAAATTTTGTTTAATTAGCTCTAACAACCATTTTGTGAACATAGAAGCTTTACAGATGACTTTGGATTCACATAGTACATCTTAGATGTGATGTGGAGTAAGTAAATTCCACTAACGTTAATTTTGTCAAACTTTTGTGTTCCTGAGTAATGCTTATCCGTACTGTATGTAAAGACTGGATTTATGTATTTTTGTAATTAAATCGTACTGATTGTGCCCAAATTTCCAGAAGTGACCTTGTCTTTATGTTAAGTGTTTTCCTAAGCTTTAGTTACCAAGCATTAGGTTAAGTGATATTTAAGTCCGTATACCACTTTTTTGCTAGAAGTTTTAACTGTGTTTTTGACTGAATAAATATTTCTAAAATTTCACGTTCTAAAGATATTGACCTTTTGACTTGTAATAGCCACCATTTTGAAATTGTAAAACAAGGAAACGTCAAATTAGCCTAAAACAAGTATAATTCACGTGTCAAGTATAAAAAACTTAAATTGGCTCCAAAGATGTAATGTATTTTAAAATAAAACACAGTTTTAAATTAGAAATTAAATGAATGCACCATATATCACATGAAATATTTAAAATATATTTCAAACATAGCTTTAATAATTATCATGCGTAGCTGATGCAATGATTAACGATGGGAATCCTAGTGGCAAAACCAATCAGATGATGTTCTGTTTTGGCCGTGTATAAAGGTTGACAAATTAGCGGCTGTCAACGGCTGTGCCTTATCATTTGTTCACATACAATTAACAACAAAACAATAAAAACTGTGCCAAACCAATTTGAACGTTTATGTTTTAGGTTACTTGATATTGGTTACCTGATATAGGTTTTACCGTGTGAAACTAAATTTATAGAATGGGTTTAACTAATTCCATTTTTTAACAATGAAACAAAAGCCGTGGTAACGATTTATCTATGGCATTTTAAAACCATGGAAACCACTGTGGTAATCTTTTAGTTCTTGAAGATTGATCATTTTTCGTGCGCTCCCTTATTCACAGTTTTATTTAATTTCCTTTGATTGGTTTGTATCTTAATCGAATAGTTCTGAACTTTTTTGGACTTTTGGCAGGTGTGGTATAAGTCATCTTAAAAAAATACTCAACTGCCCGTTGCCAAAGGCCAATAGGCCTGTGTGGTGATTGACAAACCGTTAACGGAACTAGTAACATAAGCAAGCAGTGGTACCCACTCATAAATAACGGCGCACACGACTATTGGTCTTTGGCAACAAGCAGTTGAGATTTTTGTAACAACAAATTTTAGAAATGATTACCTCCACCACACCCACCAAACGACCAAGGAAGTCCATCAGAACTAGTCGATGAAGATACAAAACAATCCAGGGAAGTTATATAAAACTGCGAATCAGGGAGCGCACGAAAAATGGTCAATCTTCAAGAACTCAAAGATTTCCAGTCAGCTGGGATCGAATCTTCGCTTGACTTGCCATGGAACCGACTTGCAAAGTCAGCGCTCTACCGCTGAGCCATCGCGTTCGGTCCCTGGCAAATTTGATACAACCGCAGAAAGCTCAGAGAAGAAAACACGAACCTAGTAACAACCACAAACTATGGATGAGGTTCGTTTAGTCACAACTGAAGTAAGAGTATTTAATGTTTTATTTATTTACAATCTTTAACAATTTCAGGATTTAGTGGTGCTAAAGAATATTATACTTTTTTTATTAATAGCCTAAATTTTATATTTTGTAGATTTGAAATATTTTATCAAACTCATTTAATATTGTTTAGATATATTTTTGAAGCATTAACACTCCGATTCTATGGTGATATCATAAAACCTGACTGTTTGTTTATGACGAAAATATTTAAGTTAAAACCCTAGTGAATAACACAGACCAACAGACAAGGGTCTGTTCCAGGGTGGACCACAAGGAGGCCGTGGCGGAGGGCCTCATGGTAGGTGGGGCGGGCTGCTGGGGGCCTGGTGTAGTGATGGGATTAACCCAGTTGAAAAAAAAAACGGTTCACGTAGTTCTTGTCTCTCAACCGATTCACCCAGTTATTTTTCTTCCGTCATCGGTTCAGTGAATCCGCTGAACAGCCTGAACCACTGGAACCTAGTGCGGAACTTTTGGAATGGAATGCAACCGAACAACTAGGTGATTCACCTGTTCCGCCTAAGAATATACTGGAGAAAAAGTAGTTCACTCTTTTGTTGAAAGGAATTATGGAAACAAAATTTCCAGCAAACAGCCAGGTTTACAAGTGAGAATCGGCAGTTTATACTGTCGTGTTGGCATATAAATATTTATGTACTTAATAAACACGGGTAAACCATTACAACATGCGACACCGGATCCAAGTTATTATAACCCACAAATAATTGCGAAATCACAGGTGAATTATTAGGATGCAGGCTCTTTCTCCTGATGTAAAGATCCCGGTCCAAGTTCAGGTGAATCATTCAGGCTAAAAGAACTGGGTGAAACCTAAAACCATTGGGTGAATAATCGGTTGGCGAAAGCAGTTGGTTTTCCCATCTCTAGCCTGGTGGTACCACCGTCGGGGTACCCAACCCTCATCGACCAGCGCCAGTTTCCCGGACATCACCCGAGGTGTATTCCGTCTAGTCCAGACTAGCCCAAGCAGACACTGGTGATAATACTACTCAATTGCCTCATTGCAATTTGTCTGAAAGTTTCTCGGCAAGAGCTTTAATTCAAGTATGAGGTCATGTCGGGTCCGATTACGGTAAGTGCCTCATAATTTATGTGAGTGAGTCAGTCAGTGAACCTGTCTAGCTTTTTATATAATTTTTTATGTAAGTTGAATTCTTGTTGTTGCTTACCCTCTCGTAGTAATAAAATTCGCCCTTTAATAAGCTGACAATGAGTTAAATTATAAAAAACAGAGTAATAACCGAAATTAATTGATAATAACACAACACTATTTTAATAGTTCCGTCGAAAAGTATATCTGCAATTGGAAACAGTGAGGCTCTTGAACACCTCGGGTTTTATTTCACACGAGTTGTGCATTGAAAGTTTCTTTTCACAGCATACTTATCACTTATTTTGAGGTATTGGTATTCACAATTTGGACTATACTTGTTTAATCGTATTAGGAGGAACAGTAAAACCTAAATATTGAAAACATGCAGGATAGTGATTCTTAGACAAAATACATTAAATAAAAGCCTTCAATTATCACCCTTGCTCCTTGTTTGCAGATGCATAAAAGTATAATAGTTAAATACTAACTCGGAGACTTCTTAAAACTAATATTAACAAATGTCCTCTGCATTATTAACGAATTATGAATGTTTGCATTGAAGTATCTGACAAATTAATGGTTTTGGGTAACATCTATATTGTTTAGTGTTAACCACAAATAAGACAATTAAGAAAGGTTATGCATGGTTAATATTCATGAAATGGACTATTATTCATTTAGAAGGGTGCAGTTGCATATAAACTGTATAAATAATCTAATTACATTTTAGAGGTTAACAGTAACTTACGATGCAGATTAGTACAGTTCCCTTTACTATTTCTAAATTACAATACATCGATCAGTTGTCATTGTATAACGGGTTATGAGCCGTTGTGTTATTGCCCAGTTTTGCACTGTAATCTTGGTAATCATCAGCATTAAACAGTTGGGACTGAGCCACAGAATGACAACGTTAACGCAATTTCCCAACCGGGGTTTAGTTATGGGAATGTTAAATTGAAAATGGGTGAAAAGCTCTAAATTTCACTCGCTTACACATGTATATTTTTAGTTCTCTGCCACGAAGAGAACTATATGTATATTTTTTGTTCTCTGTTGTATATTTTTACACCTCTGCCACCATTTAGTTTCTCCAGCAAATGACAATGACCCTAGTATTTCTTTATAAATTAACTACGAGTATTGGTTGGATTAAATAATTGGTAAAAAATTTGCTTTAAATATGTTTATTTAAAGATCATTTATAATAATTTCTATTTATTGTTTGTTTATTCAACATTATTTTGCATGTCTCTTAGATCTCTGCTTGCAATAAGTACCCAGTGGATTACGAAGAATCTATTTCGTACTCGGGCATATTAATTACTTTTATCATCTAAATCAAAATAAATAAAACTTATCAACTTTTCCTATTTACAAACTTAGTACTTATAATTTATTGATTGGGAAACTGTGGATAGCTATAGAGTGACTTTGAAAATGTATAATAGATACAATAGTAAAGAAATTTTAAATATATACCATAGAGCCAGCACATGGAATAACAGGAGTATATGGTTTCTGTTAAATATTAATTAGTTACATACAATAAGAAAAATTCATAAACATAGTATTAAAATGTAAAAGAAACTTTTACTGATTTGCAAACTTTGTACAGCTATGGTAATTAAATTTTATACACACACACCACATATATATATATATATATATATATATATATATATATATAACACTATCATTACGTTTACGATTACGTTTATGTTTACGTTTTATTACGTTTACCGATTATGTTACTGAACACATTACCAGTCACGTTACCAGTTATGTTACTGAATGTGTTACTGGTCACGTTACCGGTAATGTTAATGAACACGTTACCGGTCAGGTTACTGAAAACCTTACCAGTCACGTTGCCGCTTTCATTATTGCGTATGATGTAGATTAGTGGCTCTAAATTTCTACATAGCCGTTGGTATAATGGCCTACAAAGAGGAATAACTAGCACAGCTCCTTAGAGGAATCGAGATTAAATGCTCCTTATTTTAGGATCTCTTGTCATTAAATAACGATTTGTTAACATTTTTTTGTCAGTAATAGTAACTAGAGTACAGTTTTATGTTATGTTACACTTAACACAATCATTTGTTATTTTGTATTTTACTGATTTTACTACAAGATAAAACACAAATGCATAGAAAGTTAAATATTTCTTACCAGCTCGTCATATCTTTCAACTTAAATTTATATTACGAATAATGCAATTTGAAAAATAAGACTAATAAGTGATGGAAAATGTCCACAATAATTCCTTAGCAGAGTAAAGAAATAACCTTATTATCATAAATATGCTGTTTAGGTTTTTGGATATTATATATTTGTGTGTGAGTGGTTCAATCAACAAATTAGAGCTCAAAAATGTAATCTTGATTTAATAAAATAAAATGTAACATGACAGAATATTTTTTGTTATAATCAAAGCATAACTTTGGCCAATATTTTGATTAATTATTACTTATTATATTTATACTTTAATATGTAAAAGAACTCTTTTATCATGAATGCGTGACAAATCGGAAGAAACATTACTACATCGCTGCGGGAACATCTCAATCTGATATGCCAATGTGCTCTTCTTTAAAAGCGCTCCAAGCAAAAGACAATTCTCTTTCTGTGCCGTTTCAATATTTCCTTATCATTTAAGAGAGTTATAAAATATTTTATCTCCAAACAAAAATTATCAGAACTTGGGCTAATTGTGAATTAGAATAATCCGTAGTATTTATGTTATTTTGCGAATATTTTCTTTGTAACGTTTTTGTTAATTTGTATGTTTTTTTAAATACATAAATTATTTTCTTTGGATTCTTATAGTTATATCAATAAAATATTGCCAAAAAGTACATTGGTGTAATATTTTAATATCCTCTAAGTTTATAGCTTTTAAACGACCCTTCGTCTACTTTATACAGCTTTAAAACCGAAAACTATTTTGCGTTAAACGTGTTTGGTAAAAGGTGAATATCATTTGTTGTTGGCATATATAATGTTTAAAAGCATCATGATTATTATTTTTTAAGCTATGAATAGTAAATCTTTGAGTTTTGTATTATATTCAAGTATTTCGCTTCGTTCCCTCTAGAGTCCTTGAATGGTGATTTAGTTTTTCATAACATTTATTTCTTGTGAATTATATAAGTGTAGTAAAGTATATTATTATTACATATTCTATTGATCAAGGCTCTGTACAATTTTACTACAGCAAAGATTACAGTTATTCAACTTTTGGATACCGCAGATGAAAAACTGAAAATTTGAAACAGCTCGTAATTTCACTGATTATTTTATTATTTATTCATCGTAATTATAATTTTTTTTCAAGATGTTTTAAAATATCATAAATGAGGAATTAAATTGTATTGTTTGAAGGTTTTAAACTTCCCCAACCTGTACTCTTCCTCACAGCATTATAAACAAATGGTACAGTGTACATAAAAATTAAAACAATATATTATTTAGTACTGCTTTTATATACGATACAATTATTGGATTATATTTATTACTAGCTGATTGTACCACTATCACACATAAATATCACAGTCCCATAAGACAAGACGATTTCAAAGGTAACATATTAAAACCATAGGAATAAGTAAACCTACAACGTAGGACATTATAATACGGGTACCGGGAAGCAAAAGTGTTATTTTGAAACGGGATTTGGCATAGTGGGTTATAATATACATTTGCATGTAGGTAACCTAATAACACAGCGGAGACATTAAACTTGATGTAGGTTTGATAGCTTGGAGAGGTAGATAGTACCTTCTCAGGGGCATAGCAAACATAACAGTAATACAACCGCTGTTTTGCTTTGCAGCTATAACGCTACTCTTATCTCCAGGGTATTGAATTAACTGCGTGGAAAACATAACATAGCACATCTCCGACCTTGCGTTGCAAACATAAAGGACCTCTGTCCATGGGGTGCTGATTAACAGCTTTGGTAAACAGAACAGTAACAGTATTGCTGCCTTGCATTGCAAGAACAACTATTAAAACTGGCAAACCTGACCACGGGGTATGAGTTATTTGTATATGTAAACATACCTTGAGACGGGGCTCCAGTCCTGTGTGTGTGGCTACCTGCTTCTCCCCAATGTTAAATTTCAAAGCCAGTCTCTCTTTGACGGGTTATCTAAACTCGATGATTTATGGCTCAATTTACGTAACATCTAATACCTAGCGACTTCGGCGAACAGAATTTTGATATAAAAAATTTTTTACGCATGAAAAAACCGTAAATATGTAATAATTTGTAATTAAAAATTTTTTTTGACTGTAAATTTTTATATCTTAAATCAAGGATGTTGGATAAACCATTAAGGAGAGACGGATTTTCAAAGTTAACATTGACCTTATGGGGGAACAAGGTAGAAATGCGAAAATATTCGTGAGTGGAGAGCCTTCAAAATTCAACTCCTACCTAACATTCTAACCATAAAAACACTTTCAAAGAGGTGTTGAGTTAATGGCCATAATAATCATAACTGCAACACTACTGCTGACTTTCTATGTAAATATAAAGATATAGCCACTCGGTCCGGGGGGTGTAGAATTACCGGCTATGGTAAACTAAACTTAATACTATTGCTACCTTGAATTGTAACTATAATGTAACACTGCCAAGGGTGTTTTGAACAATGGCCATCAATGAATAAATGGCCATAGTAAACATAACTGAAACTCAACTGCTGCCTTTCAGTGTAACTATAAAGCAACTCTGTTCAGGTGTTGTATAATTAACGGTCGTGGCTCACATAACTTTTACATTTCCTACATTGCGTAAGAGATATAGAACAACACTGCCAACGGGGTGTTGAACTAATGGCTATAACTGTAACACAACTGCTGCCTTCCTGTGTAACCACTGCGCAACTCTGTCTAGGAAGTGTTGAATAACGGCAACGGTAAATGGATTTTGATGCGTGAGGTTTACCCAGTCCACCACAGTGTCAATCGAATGTTTTATTAGGATATTTTGTGTTTTTTATGTAGGTTAAATACTTAAAGCGGTGGCATATAGGAAATATGTTCCAAAATAGTTGTTTATATTTTTAAAACTTTAAAAATTAATCGGATATCCTTGTATGAATATGGAATAGCCTTGTTTGACATCCATAATTACCATTAGTATATTGTTCAATTTTTTAAATTATTTAAAACTGAAATGTTTGTAATATACATATTTTTCATTCTGAAACGTGTTAATTATTTAAGCGACCTATCTTAAGTTATATTTATTAGATCAATAATTCAAAATACGTTACTTCAGTGTGTCTCAGATACCTTTTAGAAAACTTCAAGTCAGAACTAATCTTAACTTAATAACCACACCAGAAAAATAAGGTTTTAAAAATTGGTGTTACAACTACTTATTATGTATTCTTTGCATTTCCTGATGTATATTTTTAAAATTCCTTGGAAATAAAATGTATAATCACTTTACTGTGTGCAGATTGACCAATTGAATAATGTGAGCCTTAATTGTAATATAGCCAGAGAAAGAAAATGCTTAGAAAGAAATGAAATGTTATTTGTTAATATTATATTTGTGCTAAATGGTTGATGAAATATTTCCCTCTAATGAATAAGAATCACCTACTGTAATACCTATGATAAAGAAAACCTGCGATGGAAAATAGAACATAAAAACACAAATAGTTTAACTTTTTTTATGTATTTTCAAATGTTTCAGCAAACTATTTACAGCGGGTAAAAACTATTACTTCAGTTAGCTCGATTGCAGACTCGTTTAAACGCATTCTGCCGCAGTGCGTATATCATTCCAACGTCACAAATAGCGATGCAGTAGCTGTAAAATGTGTCTCTATGGAATGTCTCTGATCACTGGCAATAAGTGGGCCTTAAATAACTTTAGCTCTGAAATGATTGCGCACCAAGATCGCTAGAAACAAATTAGGTAACTTCCAACACAAAATTGCTATTCCTCTTAATTGTGATAGGTATTGTACAACTTCGCAGTAATCAACGTCATGAAATCAATGACGTTCCCTGAGGAACACAGGACATAAGTTGTGAATATCTTGAATATTTGAACTATAGACAGGGGAAAAATACCGATGGTTCAACTTTGATCTGGAACTAAGACCAGTTCTTTCATGATTTACAAGGACATTTTCGTAATGGGCACCTCGTTAGACGCAGGTTAGACTATCAAAGAACTCTCCATCAAGAGAAACTCCGTCAGTATTAAAGGGGTAAACGATACCGTTGAGATTAAAACCCAAAAGCGAAGTTTCCCAACGGATATTGTACGAATCAGTGATACCTACATCAAAACATACAACTCTGTTACTTACTTGACATTACTTAAGTTCGATATAATAATAATCAGGCATAAATGTGTTTAAAATAATGACTAGTTATATATAACACATTATTTTAAAACAATACAGGGTGAGTCAGTCCACCCGTCCAGCAAGTCTAACGGGAGAACGGTTTTGTCTAAAGTCATCAAACAAAATTCTTCTCCACTAAAATGCATATGGGATATGTTCCAGAACTAAAGGTCACGGGTTCGAATCTCAAAGTTTTACTGGTTAAAAATAGGGTAATGTATACACCAATTTAAAGGTCTCGTTAAAAGAGACATTTTGGCGAAAAAATAATTCACTTATCTTTATCCGTTTCAAAATGGCGGCCATTTTTGCTTAAAATAATAACATTTACGGAATACCCTGGCATTAAAAACGTAAAATGGTAGCGTAGGTCATAAAGCATACCATTGAAAAGGTCTTGTAAATCGTAGGTACTATCAAACTTACAGCAACCTTCTCGGTAGAATTCTTTATAGGGAATATTTTTTTAAGTAATAATAAAATGACGTTCCAAACAAATATTTTTTGTATCCTATAAGATTAACATTGAGAGCCATTTTAGTGGTACTTGAATCTTGATGTTTAGCCAACGTCTATGTTTCAACTATAGAGTAACGTAAGTATTGCCATAGATTCACTACAGAACTGTAGTTAGTTATATTCATGTTGACTGGGCAAAACAAACTCGTTTTCGTAACTTGAAACACAAAAAGTAAGGTTAAAATGAAAGTTGTATGTAAATTTTATTTTATCATTATTATTTTTACATACTACTTTAATTAATAACTTTATTTTTACTCTATGTCTAAACCTTGCCAGACGGACGATGGACTATGGGACTTTGGGCCTACATTTGCTTAGAGCAGAACATGCTCTAAACGAGGCTCAAACAATTTATCGTACATGCTCTAATCATTTATTATAACTGATGACTTTTCGCAAAAATAAAATATTACGTCTAACTAAGACATGTAATTTTCGACACGGTTGGCCGATTGTTTTCGTGAAGGCATATTTTTATTCGAAAATCAAGCGCACATAATCCCGTGCTATTTTAAGAGCTAAACAACATATATGTAACGAAACTTTCACATTTACAAGAGGCCTATTCCAGTTTTGACCCGGACACTTTAATTATATTCTGTGGATGTGACTCGCGCCAACCGTTACGACTCGTCCCTGCCGGAAGCACAGTATTCCCGCAATAACTAATAACAGCATTGTGGTGTTTAGCTCTAATACGGTACCTATCTGTGTTTGTAGGGTTTAAAATAAGAAGGTGATGTATTTACTTATTATGATTTCAAATTATTTTACGAAAATATTAGTGAAAAAAGAAGATGGGTTAAATCCTCGAAAGTCTAATAAAATCAACTTTAGTGAGACCATCAGGAATTAAATGTAAGCGGATGTAAGCGGAGGTACAGAAACATGTCATGGAATTGGTTCCGAGACTGTGAGTAAATGGTCTTTTCTGACGAAATTTATAGTTTATGACATTTAACTTTCCCTGCTAACCACTTCGATCAAGCTATTTTTAAAACTTTGACGTTGAACTACATACTACAATTTGTAATTAATCTTCTGGCGTATTATTTAAATAACTTTTAAATTACATTCTTATCTTACATTTTAAAGCCTTGACATCTTAATATTACAAACTTATCAAAATGTAGTATCCTATGGTGTCAATGTATTTGTTCCTCTAGTGGGATCGCTTTCGAACCTATAATGATGAATTATCAGCCACTTTGTAGATGGTCTCAAATTTTACAAAATCTAATTTTCATTTCACACTAAAGGTCAAAGATTACACGGAGAGGCGGACGGAACAGAATATACACATTGTTGACGGGCACTAATCACTCTATCCGAACGGGGATATGTGTTGATCTCATATCTCTCTAGTAATGTGTGCACACAACTGTCATCCCGGTCAAATATATTTGTGTATGTACCGTATGTATCCGTGTAAACAGTGAACTTTTTATCTCTGTATATTTGGTATGATTAAATAATGTATGTATTATTAAATTGTAATAATAGCGAATGAAAATAAATAAGAAAAGATCTTAATAATCATACCTTTAGTAAGTGTTTCTTAAACTGTACAAATACATACAGTAGCTTTAAACTAGACGATAATAAAAAGCTGAAAGTAAATCAACAAAACAATAAAGTAAAATAACAGACATCTTATTAATTTACAAAAAATATGTTCTAAAATAATATAACAAAAAACTACAGCTGTATAAAGTAATCATACATCCAGTCGTATAGTAAAGGGGTGGACATTTTGACACTTACTAAACAAAATGAGAAAAGACTAATAATTTTTGAAAATACTATTTTACAAAGAGTCTTAGGACCATTTAATAATAATGGTGGATGGAGTATAAGGAAAAATCGTGAGCTTAGGAAATTATACAAGGATTCTGACATTGCAGCACTGGTGAAGAGCAGGAGATTAAGGTGGCTTGGACACGTGCAAAGAACAGAGGCGGAAAAGGTGCTGATAAGAGTGTGGAAGGCGCAACCAGTGGGAAGACGACCGCTGGGAAGGCCACGACTGAGATAGAATGATCAAGTAAAGCAGGATATCAGGAGGCTAGGAGCAAGTCTGGAGCTGGCAGAGGACAGGCAGATGTGGAGGCAAATGGTTGGCGAGGCTAAAAATCACTTAGGATGTGTGAGGCCACGAGAGTAAGTAAGTAATATAAAAACCTTAGAAACAGAATGGACAAATTACCGTTTAACACGTTAAAAAAGTTTTACGTAAACAATTTGATTATAATACAATGATGTAGTGTATCATGTAATACTATTTATGATTTAAACTCTTTAAAATTTTTAAAATCAAATAAGATGGGTTCATTTGCGAAAATTATGCGTATCAAATTGCAATTGAACATCTAAACCTTAATAAATATCAACATATTGTTATTTTATTGCAAAAGTATTAATAATATATAACATGTTATTATTTTTAAAAGTTGAACTCATTACAATTTGTTTTTATACATTTGTTGAATAATTACGTTTAATATTAAATGGAAATATTTAACAACAACAATATGTATGTCTTTTATTCATATGAATAAGGTTTACCCTAATTATTATTTCAAGTGCCTTGTTTTTGCAAAATAAAATAATCGAAACACTTGTAGAATTCGCATTTGCAAAGCAAACAAAAATTTCGAAAAACACATTCACGTCAGAAAATGTATAAAAGAGGTTCACTTAGTGTCATATTATACTTGATCCCACATTTAAAATTTTTCTATTAGCTGTACATACTTTAGTTAAATATAATTTTAAAAGGAAATTATATTAGCTCTTGTATTATAAATTGTTTATAAATTACTAACGTGATTTATTTTGTTGCGCTGCTCCTTTTCTGTGTATTTCTAAACGTTTTCCATGTTTAAAGATATATTAATACCTTTTCTTCCTTCTATAATTATAAATAAAGTTTTGAATTCCCTTGTCTTAATTTATTGAAATCTTTTTAATTTATTGATCAATAAATCACTCGTTAACACGACACGTTTTTGTAGTCTTTGCTTAGAACATTACAGAATTAAAATCCCATTACTTTATACTATAGCCACTCACAGACGAAGTCAAGTAGTTCCAAATATATCATTCGTTATCTTCTCTGATGAAGGAATCACGCTGCCACAGACAGTTCAAAGCCACAGCGAGCTTATCACAACAACTGATAGCCACAAAGCTTTTGAGACCGACTTGATTACAATCTACTGTCTTTCCAGTTCCACGAACCAGCATTTGGTGGTCAGAGCTTTAGCTTAGCTTTTTTGTTATATTTTATACTTGTTAAATTATATAATTTTATAATATGTAATTTCTTTAATCTAACAGTTTATTAATAAGAAAATACTTATGCAATTACACATAGATAAACACACACGCACTCATTCATCCAGTCAAACACGTTTATTATGGATATAACAGTTTATTTATTTTTTAAGGTTCTCCACCTTTTATGTTACCTTTGATTGTTGTTATTTAACGCTTAAAAATGTTACAGGATTTTGTTGTATTTTAATAACAAAGAGAATTTGTTTAGATAAACATAATCAATGGTTGAAATCTGGTTTGAAGACGTAACCAGAACGTAACTACAATCAGGCTGACTTTTGTATTGTACAGTCTTATCAGCTCACATTTCCGTATTTAATTAAAGAGATCCTGTTATATTTATAATGTTACGTTTATAATGTATCGATTAGGTCAGTTGGCCAATGTTATTTGGAGAACATCACTTAGTCAAGAAGAGCTTTGCATCAAGATAACGTCGAACGAAACACATTAGGACTTTATTGTGTAGTTACATCTTCAGGACATAATAGTGAAGATTATGAAGCAGTCTAGTTTCTAGAGAAGAAAGACGACGATCTGCTAAATATGTCGAAACCGAACAAATATGATATGTAAACTATGTTTCCTTGTAAAATATCCTGTTTGTAGAAAATGTTATAATCTAATAGAAAAGTGAAACAACATAAAAATATGATTTTGAAAGTAACACGTCCTATGGTTTTAAGGTGTATAATGTGTTTTATACTAGTTTTATATTTAACTAAAATTAACAAGTTCGTGTTTCAAACGTTTAAAATGTTTGCGAATATTAATTGATAGTGTATAACGGTTGTCAAACAAAAAATTAAAAGATTCAATGCATATGCTTATTGTATTGTACAGTCTTATCAGCTCACATTTCCGTATTTAATTAAAGAGATCCTGTTATATTTATAATGTTACGTTTATAATGTATCGATTAGGTCAGTTGTACAATTTTGTTAGTAATTTTATCCTCTAATATTAATTTGGCTTCACCCACCTTATAGAGTCTGTGCTGATTGTTACTTTTATTTTCACAAAACATGTTTCCCTCAGTGAAAAATTACTTTTAACGTTTAACAGGTAAAATAGATGCTCCTGATTAACATTTTGATCGAATTTAGTTGAACTATTTACCAGAAATTGCAATTGTATATGTGTTAATGGACTGTGCAAGACTCGTCCTTCCAGGCCGATTATGAAATTTGTTTACTACGTTTTCTCTAACTTTTTTGCGTATGTATGAACTAATACAATACATTTAAAAAATTGAAGGAAACGTCCTTCCTATCTTTTGTGATAAATTTTGTTTTCCCAAACCTACTTAGTAAAGTCAAATTTTACTCCTTATAATGAAGGAGTATAGAGCTACTTTGTCTCCCGCGGAACAGAATCAGCTGACATTTCCTTGCAATAATCAATGCTATAGCTAATTGATCGGATCAGCTGATTGATACTTCGCTCAGCTTCAATTAACGTTCCGAGTTCAGTTATTACGCATTACGCAACCAAAATAGACAGTGATTGTGAATGTGAATATTTATCATTACTTGTGGATATTGGAGTTTGGGAAAAATGTTTTATGTGTATTACGGGAGTAAAGTACATTGTCTCCCCCAGGAAAATTGTCGCCCTCGCCTACGGTGTCGGGCGCCAACAATTTCCCTCAGGGAACAAAGTTGCACTCTACTCCCTTAATCTACAAATAACTATTGTTTCAGGCAGTAGTCCCTATATTTTATTTACAGCAAATAAAATACCATAATTTAAACTTGAGATGGTCAATAATATAAATCATAAGTGGGATCATAATACACCGTAACTTAAAAAGAATGTGTTCAAAATGTTTTTGGAAACTTAATTGCTACTTAGGGTCTATTAAAACTGAACCATACATGTAATCATCAATATAAATAACTAGCTGGCCCAATAGTCGTTGTCCTGTCCTAATGTTATTGAATTTGTTTTATTTCAAATAGTCGTTCATTTTCAAGATGAGCTCGTTCGTTTCGCTCACTCGTCTCCCGAATTAGCTCTTTCGCTATGCTCACTTGAATATCGAAAAATGAGTGAGTTACCATTCAATTACTTTTTTTATTTCCATAATAAGACTTTCCATTCAAGTAGATTTTTTATTTCCATAATCAAAATATGTTTATGCATTTCAAGTATGTTTACAGTTGCTCGGTGTCTTTAACTGAACATAGATCAAATCAATGGGAACGTTGAAGCCCTGTGGGTTAGAGCCCTTAGGTCGGATTGAAAACTGTCTTTTATAAAAACATTGTCCTGACATTAACAAACACAACGAAAAATGATTATTTAATTTGGTCCACTAATTCTCAAGTGATGGTGTGACCAAGGGAACTAGGGATCCACTTTTATATATTAAGATATATAAAAAATATTGGACCTTGAAACAATAACTTGTGGGCTCTAAGAAGTGGGTCAAAGTGTTTTAATTACTACATTATATTTAACATTAGATACTACTTTTCCTTTCATTTTAAAATAAGGCATTTTATTTTTCTTAAAAACAAATTGACTGATTTAAACCTAATTTTTTCATGTTCTGTATTTATAGGCTATGTATTTGAACAAAAGTATCAAGCTACAATAACAATGGCAGGCCTGGGGGGCGGAGCCCAACCCCCACAAGGAAGGCTAGTGTGTTACATTAAAACCCTTAAGTTAGAGTTTAATATATTTAGACATTCAATACCAATTGACTGATTTTAAACCGTATTGTTCATCAAGTTCTGTATATATACGTTTAAATTGGTACAGCAATATTAAGCTACAATATAATAACAATCCTGATGGGTCCTCCAGTGGGACCAAAGTGTAAATAACTACTTTTAAACCACGTGCTCTCACTGATTGGGGACCTTTATTTTCGTCAACATATTATATTTTATCAAAATCTTCAGCTAATATTATTATGGGGGCCTAGATGATACAGCCCTCAGTGAGACTGAGGCGTGAGTATCTACTTTATATGCACTTTGTCTGACTGACTGATTGACAGATTTCAGGCCTCATTGCTCGTCATGTTCTGTATTTTGTGTGACGTGCGCAAATTTCTAGTAAATACTGTGGCATTTCGTAGGCCTGATCAACCTACATTTTTTGAATATTTTGTGTCGTAGTGCGCGCCGACATGGTGCCAAACGCAACTAGTAATGCGTGTATGTCATAATTGCCTAACCTACAAATGCAGGCGTAGGGAAGAATTCCTAAACTGGCAGTTGCTCAACACCTGTCCCCTCGGCCGATCTACAATAGGCAGTGCCTGCGAGGAACTGATAACGGGCGAGTCTAATTGGGAGATAGGTCCAGTCCTTAGAGTGATATCGTCGCCGCTTGTGTTGAACTTTTGGAAGCCCTTCAGCTCGTCATCGCTGGATATTTGAAGCCAATTTTGGATAAGGCAAAGGTGAATTTACTACCATTCTTATTTTATTATACATTTTGCATGTTTAACGAATCAGAAAGTAAATATTTAGTGTCCTCATGTATATTCTCAATTATTTAAACCAAGCCTTGGTTACCCTGAGCCTGTTACGTTTTGAAACCTGTTCCATTTGTTCAGAACCTGAATATTTTATGTGTGTTTACAAAAATGTATGAAGTTTGTATATTTTAGGTATTTAGCTAACGAGTTTATTATCTGAAGAAATAGAGAACAACCCACACTAAGTTAAATTACAGTATAGGCATCTGCACACTTTTATGTCCTAGTCTCAATTATATTTTGATGCTGAATAATTAGGTCACACAATTCCTGCCATGTATTCATCCAAACTTACTGTAGTAAACTATTGGGATAAATGCTTTGTTTACCTTGCAGTCAATGACAACTATATTCATTTTTACAGATAAATGGTTTAATTGAGGGTTATGTTGCTCATATTGACTATAATTTTAAAACAACAAAATATGTTTTGTCCTAAAAACTTACTAGTTTAAAGTGTCTCTTAGATGTTTGGCTCTTAAAACTTTAAATATAAATGTAAATTGGACAAGGTGTCTAAAGGCGATAATTGTGACTGATCCATGGCTCAAGTATAATTCATATTTCTTGTTAGTTAATTGTTTAGTTGTTAGGTTTGTTTAGTGATCCTGATTTATTTTAATAGGCTTAGTATGTCAATATTTTGTTTGCTACGGGGAAGCCAACAACTAAGTAGTGTAAATATTCCTTCATGATTAATAAATTTAACTGTTATCTACTGATTAGCATATTCTCATGGAAAGAAATACATAATTTAATTTAATGTTGTTACCCATTTGAGCAATAAATGTTTCATGAGTAGATAGTTTACTAAATGTTGCTCAGTAAATAGTTCCAAATTATTATCGTGAGCAATTGCTTTGTTAAATATATTTTTGGAAATATGAAAAATATTTATACCTCATAAAGAATTTATTTTCAGAGGTGTTATTTTGTTGATAGAAATTATTCTTGGGGGAAAAAAATAATAATCACCTATAACCAAGAGAAATTGATTATACTGTTGCATTTGACTAGTACATAACATTTATTACTTGTAACTAAGTTTTTATGAATAGTCTGATATTTTATAACTTATAATTTAATTTATATTTTGTACCGAGCGCACCACTATTGTTGGACTGAATATGTTCAGGGCTTTTTGGATTTTCCGGACTTTTGGACTGTCCCTGGATCTCTCGCGGGAGTTACTTGGGCTGTCCCTGGACGGTCGGCTGTGGAGCGACCGACCCGTCGCCGCCTTGCGTGAGGCCTGCTACTGTGCTGTGTTGTACCGCCGACCACCGCTGCCTGCCGCACCACGCGCTACCGCGCCGTGCCCTATCGCCGCGGTCCGGACCGATCGTATCGCTCGATTTGATCTTGGCTCATCCTTTGGTGAGTACCGAACTTTATTTGAACTGCATCAACAAGCGGATACGCTGGGATACTGGACTTGAACCAGTGGATCTGCCTCCAGAGTGAGGATAGGGGCATTGCCTCACGGTGAACTTGTCTTCTGTCATTGTGCAAATTTTATCTAGTGCAAGATACAACCCAGCGGATTGAGGCCTCAAAAATCTTTGATTAAGCCTTGTCTTTTAGTTTAAGTTGTTTTATATTGTGCGTATTGTATACTGTTTATTCTTGTCTATGGTGGGTTTTGTCATATATTTAAGTTATCTCGTGTTCAAAATGATGGGATTTAATTCTTAATTACAAATGGAGCGCTCCAAATCTCAAATCGCTTCATTAGAGTGTGCTTAAGTTTATTGAAAACCATGGTAGTTATTAGTAGCGGATATTTTCCTGAGTGTTAAGGAAGTACAGGTATTGTTGCTATTGTTGAGTTTAGTATTGTTTGGTCTAGGCAATAAATTGGCCATGTTGGAAATTTAGTTTTATCTTTCACACCTGTGTTTTAGTCAAATAACATTTTTCTATTTAGTCATTTTCTAACGAAATATTATTCCATTTTAAGTTGAGTATTTTTTCAAGGTCAGGGATAATCAAGTGTGTGATGCCAAGGCCTGGTTTAACTTAAGGTTAAGAGTGTGGTAGTAGAGGAGCCTGTTGAGTACATTCTGGGAGCAGGAGTCTGGTTCCTTGTTGGAGCCCTGCAACATCTACAGTCCACAACAAGGTGGCGCCCTTATTTCACCGAGCATTTCAACTTAAGATTTACTCAAATCAAGGTGCCCTACTACATCACACCTGACAAAGTCAATACGCCCTGCCCACTCGTTACGAACCACCCCCTTCTCCACTGATTCCTGCCGGATGCCTGAGATAAGTAATCGGGGTGGTGGCAATTTGTGGCAAGCTGCAGTTATAATGGGGGGCCCATGAGGTATATTATCAATTGAAACATTTATGTTTGTATTATTACTGTGAGTTCAATCCTCATACGCGATATAAGAGCGTACTCCTAGTTATTTAACTGGAGCTATAGTAAAATCACATCTTAAACATTGATAGGTTGAGTATATTGGTAAGATAAACTTTTGAACTGGTGATAGTTTTTTGAAACTGAAGCTTAAGTCTCCAAGAGAATGCCTATTTTGGAATGCAAGGTAAGATTATTTAATTAATTATGATTATCGACCCAGAAATTAAAGTCCCTAATAAAAACATCCTTTGATCTTAAATGTGTTAGTTAAAACCAATGTATTTCTATGGAACAAAAGTGATTGAACCTAAAATCTATCCACTCAATCCGGTTGCTTTGTTTAACTATTTTGAAATTTAAAGGGTTTCCATCTACATATGTGTCACTAAGCATCAAAATCATACTTTTTCTTCTGGATTTACTCCTTAATTAACCTTCAAATTCTTCAGTTCAGTGATATACGAAATTATTCTTCATCAGAAAATTTCTTAAACATTTTATTTAAATAATTTAAGATAGTGTAACCTCTTGGTCAAGATCTGTTGTCACAATTTTCAAGTTGCACTAGTTCCTTTAACATGACTGAGGACTAATTTTGTAGTCGTAAACAATGACGTAACGGCAGTCCAAAGCATGGTGGGTGGCAGTCTGAGTTTTAAAAGTCACTTAACCCACTAAGCTTTGACTGCAACTACTTAAACACAATTAGACAGTTTATTGGTTTTGCCATTAATTCCACCTTTGAACAAAGTATATATGTTCGCGTGTTTACATAGCTGACATATATATTTCAATACAAACTTTCTCGGTATTATAAGATTATATTTGAAATAAACTGTTACATGTAATGATGCTTTTACCTGATAAAATTTATAGTTTTGTCTTCAAATGTATTTAAAAGAGAATTACGCTTTTTTATTGTTTATAAGTAGACTAATAAAATACTATTAATGAATGATTGGATACAAAGAATTATCTGCAAGAAAATTTCTTTTATCACCCTTACAATAAATTATAGCTTTTAAATAGACTTAGCTTGTAATTTAAAGCTGGCTTCTTTACCTTTACTTTTACCTCTCTCTCCTTCACCGTAGTCTTGAAGACTAAGAACTCGTCAATCTGTTCCCTAATTCTCGTATGTCCTTATAAATAATACGAAATCATCGTTGCCAATCTCTTAAATTATTATGATATAACTGTTATAGTTCTACTTATTTTCATGTCACTGGCTATATCGGCTTACGACATAAAATTGTTACCTGTTATAAACTATAATATTCTAAAATTTAAAGAAAATGTTTTTCCTGTGTTTCTCATTGATGTATTAAATTCCACTACTAAGAAACATTTAAAAAGGTGGCAATATATTACGCAAATCTGTGTTAGGCCGTTTACGGATAATCACGTTATTTACATCAATAATTAATAAACATATCAATTAATACTTTAGATTATCTTAAGACTTTCTTTCATCATAACAGTTTTTATTTAAGAAATAACGTACTATATAAAAATGGGTTCTATTGATTATACAAAACTAAATTATTTACAACTAAAGTTATATATCATGTAGTACTCACTAAATATCCACAGTATAATACAGTTTATTAAATGATATATTAAATTATTTAATTTTGTAATATCGTACTTTACCAAACATATGCGATATCACAATAGCGAAAGTATCCGTTTTATTCATATTGTCCATAAATTATTCAATATTCAATTATATTAATATTTCAAGGAGAAATGGCCGTGTAGTTTGGTGCTATTAAATCTTCTTTAAGGGCGACTTTGGTTGGCTTAATATTAATAATATATTACCTTTATCATTTAAGGAGAAACAAGCTTTAAGTCGTTCATATTATATACCTTTCTCTTTGAATAATCGTTCAGTTATTTTGTTCACTGACACTGATTTATTTATTCTTATCAAAATGTTTTTTAAACGGAACAATTACGTCAGATGGTTACCCTTTTATCTTTTTTGTTTCAATGTTTATTCGTATAATTAAAGGTTATTGAAATAAAATAAAGGTGTTTTAACTTAAGTACAGTTAAATAATTGTTAGTAATTATATAACCTAATGCAGTTTACTTTTATTTCAATTCAATAAGTTTATACGCGTCCAATGCACATATAGAAACAATGTGCAATGCCTTTTAACTAGGTCGAGTGTCCCCAGTCTCTTGTTATCTGAATATTAAAGAATCGCTGCAATACTGTAGACTGAAAAGACAGTGTTTCATCGCATAGGAAAATAACTGTTGATTATTAAAGTTGACTCAAGGTAAACTTGGAAACGCATTCTTATCTCCAAAATAAATATTACCAATTATTATAATATAAATAAATCTAGCTCTTTGTAAATCGAAAAAATTATAGTTAGAATAAAGCTCAACATCTGATATTAGTACATAATTTATTAAAAGGTTAAAAACTCTCCATTGTATTTGCGCTTATCATTCTATGCATTTTGGACATATAGACTTAACCAGCGCCAGAAGCGGTTTTAGCAACAAGTGCAATACAATAGAACATTTAAATTGAACTGTGTAAACCAGGGCTGATTGCTTTCTTGATAAAAAGATTGCATTCGCCTTTTGGAAAAAGATTGGCGGCCACTCCAAAACGTAATTTCATGTGATTATAGTAATTTTTTGTTCGCTTTTCACAGGGAAACAGGTGCATTCATTTAGATGAAACCTTTTTTCTATGATCTATATGTGCGTTAGAAGGTTTTAGGCTAATTGGAATTTTTGAAATCACCATAGGACTCTGCCCCACGGGGTTTTAATAATCCTATGCTATTCTTAAGGACAAAGCATTTATTTAAATTGAACCAGATGATGACTTAAGAATATTTATTCCATAAACAGATGTTGTAATTCTTATTTAAAACGATTGGTAATACATAACACAAGTATACAAAGTGGAACTGACTTATGAATATTTATTCCATAAACAGCTGTTGCAGTTATTATTTAAAACGGTGAGTGAGGATTGGTAATAAATAACATAAGTATACAGAGTGGATTTATGATATAAATCTAGATTTTTCATACTCATTCACTCACTGACATATTGATCACTTTATCTAAAATACGACAATGTCTATGAAGAGAAATTTTGCACCGTGGTTCCCCTTATGCTGCAAATGTACAGTAAGAATACGTTTAAAAAACCTATAGGGATCTGCTCTAATTTATTTTTAAGACAATCTTATGAATATTAGTTTTTACTGGACCTTTTAAATTGAAATTCGGTAGGGACATAACTAATACACCGGATCAAAACGCAAGCCTATTCCCATTACGAAAATGTTTAAGGACTTCGCCCACCGGATTTTTAAAATGCAAACTTTTAATAAACTTTACCTACTTCTGAATTGATGTAGCTTAAATTCGGAAGGAATATAGTTGATGGCTCAATGCATATGTTATATTATTTATACTCCTGATACAAATATACTCAAGGGTTCTGGCCAACTGGCCATTAATATAAGCATGTTAATCATCACACATGAACTAATTAACCAGTAGATCTAAAGTTTGGTATCTTAAAGTTCATGAGAGACATTATAACTACTATGGGGAGTTATGGTGTTATTATCTGTAGATTTCACACAGACCCTTTGTCGTGCGTGAGACATGGGTGGACGAAATCTACGCCCCTCTAAAAAGATATTTTATGTAACCAACCACTGAGTGTCTGAACTTAACAGTAAATTTGAAAATGTATTTTGGTGAAGATTAAGGGGTTGAGGAGTTTTTTTATGCCTTTTAAAGAACGTTTAGAACGGGACATTGAAAAACAAATGCAGTGTCAAAAACCTCTCTCCTTCACTTGGCATAATCGTTGAATCACAGGATTTACTGATCGAAAGTTTTTTTTTACCGACGTTCTTAAACAGTTTAATTTGGAAAGTGGCTGGCTCTGTGATTGTGTCATCCTCACGTCCACCAATGAACAAGCATCAGAGATTGATAACAAAGGTTGATCTCTTCCAAAGCGAGGAACGATCATTTACAATTTTTAACAACGTTCTTTAATTAACCATGACCATGCCGCTCACTACCCTACAGAGTGTCTTGACCTCTCAAGCAAAAGTACTCGAACTATCTGCCAGTATATTTATTTAAATAAAAATTATAATGATAGATATATAATATATCTAAATAAAATTATATTTTGTAAAATTCTACGATTTGTTATTTTTATTTAATTAGTATATTATTTATACACCAAAACCCGTATGAAGGACGAGTACACAGCTAGTATGGTATACAAATTAGAAACTAAGTTGTTTAATTTTCATGCTAATAGCTTCTAATGTTTAGTAACACACGTGTTGGCGTTTAATTGTGGGGATCTTGTTATGTTTATGCTAAACAGGCTCATTCATGTCTGCATATGTGCGCTTGGAAAATACTAATATACGGAAATGTGGTACATTTTGTCATAACAGAGGAAGGCTCACGGGTTACATAACTGAATTTTAAAAAACTTCTAGTTTACCCTAAATAAATCGTTACTACTTTAACCATTGTTGAGTATACTTAAAGCCTAAATCTATACCATGAACAATGTTTTGTTACCAAAAAGATTAACATACGTCAGGTTATGATGTAAATACTAAAACATTTAATTCAAGTTTACGTGACCGTAATCGTTGAATGTGTTTACGAATTTTACAAAATCTAAAACAACTTTTGATTTAATCACTCTATGAATGTGAATTACACATCCATATTTAGAGATGTCAGATCTAGCGACGTTATGCTTGTGACTTTAGTCCAAGTGACATGGGAATATCAGTGACTGACGTATCGGTAATAGCGCAGGGAGTGGCCGGGTATCACAGTTTTTTTACGATGGTGGGGGGACTGGCACAGACTGGCGCTGAATTACAAAAATCGGCAGATATAATATCGGTTGTGTAGTGTTGTGAGATGTAGTTTTATTTTATCCTGTTTTATCATGTGCATTTACATTTGTTGGATGGATTCAAGTTTTAAAGTATTAATATCATTGTTATTTTTGATTTGTCTGTACATATATTTATTGCCATTGTATTGTTTTGTTGTAGTTCTAATTCCTTTCTGTATTGTTTTCAAGTTTGGTTTTATTGGTTATTAGCTAGGTTTAGTATTATAGTCTAAAATTTACTTTCTATTATTTATAATTTTCAGGCACTAATCATTTTTCACTTATATCTATATTTATAAAAAAGGATGTTGGTTTGTTTGTTTGTATATATATTTGAATTTTATAGACTCGGACACTGTTAGACTGTTTGCCATGAAACTTATATTTATATATGTAAAATTTCACGGAGAATGATTTTATTCCATCCATTTCGTCCTAACCCAATTGGGTTCCTCCCAAGAGGCTCAAAAGGGTTCCCATATAATCTTTATGGAAAGATATTGATGTTTACATCAAAACTAATGACATGTTTACTTCACAGGTGATCTTGGTAATATTGGTTTAGTTGGTAATAGTCATAGGCATAACAACGTCTGCCGGTCAACAGATAGTTTACTAAACAATTCACATTCAAGATCCCTAGCGTACGATTTAAATTGTTGTAAAATGGTGTATGCTATAGTGACCAATAAAATAAATAAACAAAGATCCAATGGACATCTCGCAAGTCCAAAGATTAGCGTCTTGGACTTCGGTTCAAGGTGTCACGCGTTCAGATCCCGAAATGTCCACACAAATTCGATGGGTTCTGGTAGCTTTCCCTAAAAGCATTTGTGTGTTCTCAAAGCAAAAATGCCGTTGGCATTGAAATCAAAATAAATATATCAGAGTGGATTATTTAAAGAAAAAACAGGTTTCCAAGAAATACCTCTTTATTAATGAATCATAGGCAAATTATTATTACCTTTCACATGTTTTACCACCCTCTATTCGTATTAATATGTTGTACCTATACAAATTAATATACAGTTAAGTGACTTTTTATTCTTTAGCACACAGGATCGTACCTTTGCTATAAGGAGACTTAGCATATTTTACAATATTTAACGGCCTTGCCAGTTCTCTTAATGCACCACATGTACATTTTGTCAAGGAGTTATTAAAAGCAATCACCATTTATCTAGAAGCAAGCAAAAGTTAGATAAACTTTTCTTCACTTCCGTGGAACCTCATCATACTCGTAAAACCTGCAACTTCTCCGCAGTTGTTTTGACGATTTACTGTTCTCAAACTGCTTTATAATGTTATTGTTAACTTCCTACTCTCAAGGTTGAACTGATGGAAACAATTTTCCACGAATCAACTGAAAAGCCTAATATTTTAATTGCTGAAACTTATTTGTTTAACACGTTAAATTCTGACAAACATTTTTGAACATGAGTTTCAGATAAGTTTCAATGTTAAGTAGAATACGTTAATTAACGTACCCCGCACCTAACGTATTACACAAGTTTTAAACAAGCCTGCCCATTAAACTGCCTGAAACTAAATTATGAGTTTTATTGTGGCTGTTTGCTTAAAGTTACAAGGGAACTAATTATCTTTATTGAAAATGAAACCGGTTGATTATTGGCAAAATAAACTACGAGTAAAATCGATGTAAATGTATACAAATTTCCTATTGTTACTATTGTTGCAATAATACGACTTATATTCGAAAATATATTATTAGATATTCAATTTTAATAAAAATAATTTTATTCATTATAATATATGTTTAGAGATGGCTGTTGTTTTTTTTTACATCCCGTAGTTATTTCAACTTTCTTTTGTAATAATTGTTTATAAATTAGTTGTAACAAATGTGTATTGCAAAGTTGTGAACTAAACTGAATACCATTATGAAATATAACAAATTAAAGTTCCATTTATTTGTTTTAATGGCCAGCAACCAAATTTCTCCACCCAAAAGTAATGGATTACAAAGAAGTTTTTAATTCATGCCAAGTATTTTAAAATCGTATTTGTTTTCCTAAATCTTAGCAACGTAGACATCATTACTTTATTACTTTACCTGACGGAAAATAAAACGTGGAACTTTGTTAACACTTTATAACGTTATGTTTACGATAAACGAATGCAATTATAACAACAACAACAACAACACAATAAATATTTAATTGTTCAATCAATCAAACTAGCACGTATTTGACAAGTCTATTATTTGTTTGACATATATTCACGACCAAGGCATCCACCGAAGAAAGTTAATGTTACAAAAATCAATTTTAATTAAACCATTTAGTTTTTCAGTGCCACTCAGAACATGTTTTAATCTTCACAATACTTAAATTGGAAAATCAAGACCTGAAGATTTTCAGGATCGATGGCATGAGTGTTATGAGGCGTGAGGATCTCACAGCTGACTTTCATTGCGAAGAAAAGAAAAGTAATCTCATCTGTTATGAGGCAGAAGAGATTTCACGTAAGTCACAAAAGCTTTCACCATTCTTTACTTTCCACTGTTAGAATTGGACTTATATGAATGCATGTTAGTAATACAGCATTTGGTTTATAGTAGGTTTTTTTTCAAATCTTGTAATGCGTTTAGAACAAAGAAAATCAATGTGAAAATTGATTTATTACTAAACATATATAATATGCATTTTTTCACCACATGAGTTGAACTTTGCTATTAAAAGGTCAACCCACCAAATTACGTTTTATCCTAACTTATAAAGGTTCACATAAGTAATAATCACCCGTATATATTTAATGTAGCCTTTTTCTCATAAGATTTCGTCTGTTGAATAGAGTAAAAAGTAAATATAAAAATGTTTGTTGTCAGTAATGAAGATAGTATTTTTGCCACTTTGTAGGGTTTAAAATAAGGAGGTGATGTATTTACTTATTATGATATCAAAGTATTATACGAAAATATTGGTGAAAAAAGGAGATGGGTTAAATCCTTGAAAGTCTAATAAAATCAACTTTATTGAGACCAACAGGAATTAAAAGTAAGAGGATTTATACGGAGGTGCAGAAATATTTCAGTAGGATTGGTTACGAGCCTATGAGTTAATGGTCTTTTCTGAAGAAATTTATAGTTTATGACATTTAACTTTCCCTGCTAACCACTTCGATCAAGCTATTTTTAAAACTTTGACGTTGAACTAAATATTACAATTTGTAATTAATCTTCTGTTGTATTATTTTAATAACTTTTATAATACATTCTTATCTTACATTTTAAAGCCTTGACATCTTAATACTACAAACTTATCAAAATGTAGCCTATGGTGTCAATGTATTTTTTCCTCGAGTGGGATCGCTTTCGAACCTATTATGAGGAATTATCAGCCACTTTGTAGATGGTCTCAAATTTTACAAAATCTAATTTTCATTATACACTAAAGGTCACAGATTACGCGGAGTGGCAGACGGAACAAAATATACACATTGTTGACGGGCACTAATCACTCTATCCGAACGGGGATATGTGTTGATCTTATATCTCTCTAGTAATGTGTGCACACAACTGTCATCCCGGTCAAAAATATTTGTGTATGTACCGCCTGTATCCGTGTAAACAGTGAACTTTTTATCTCTGTATATTTGGTAGATTTAAATGATGTATGTATTATTAAATTCTAATAATAGGGAATGAAAATAAATAAGAAAAGATCTTACTGATCATACCTTTAGTAAGGGTTTCTTAAACTATATAAATACATACAGTAGCTTTAAACTAGAAAATAATAAAAAGCTGAAAGTAAATCAACAAAATCATAAGATAAAATAACAGACATCTTATTAATTTACAAAACATATGTTCTAAAATAATATAACAACAACTACAGCTGTATAAAGTAATCATACATCCAGTCGTATAGTAAAGGGGTGGACATTTTGACACTTACTAATCAAAATGAGAAAAGAATAATAATTTTTGAAAATACAATTTTACAAAGAGTCTTAGGACCATTTAAAAATAATGGTGGATGGAGTATAAGGAAAAATCGTGAGCTTAGGAAATTATACAAGGATTCTGACATTGCAGCACTGGTGAAAAGCAGGAGATTAAGGTGGCTTGGACACGTGCAAAGAACAGAGGCAGAAAAGGTGCTGATAAGAGTGTGGTTGGCGCAACCAGTGGGAAGACGGCCGCTGGGGAGGCCACGACTGAGATAGAATGATCAAGTAAAGCAGGATCTCAGGAAGCTAGGAGCAAGTCTGGAGCTGGCAGAGGACAGGCAGGTGTGGAGGCAAATGGTTGGTGGGGCTAAATATCACTTAGGATGTGTGAGGTCACGAGAGTACGTAAGTAAGTAATGTAAAAACCTTATTAACAGAATGGGCAAATTAGCGTGTAATACATTAAGACAATTTTACGGAAACAATTTGATTATTATACTATGATGTAGTGTTTAATGTAATAATATATATGATTTTAAATCTGTAAACATTTTAAAATCAAATAAGACGAAAAATAGACGTATCAAATTGTAATTGAACATCTAAACCCAAATACATGTTATTTTATTGCAAAATGATTTATAATATATAACAAAATATTATTTTTAAAAGTTAAACTCCTTACAATGTTTTTACACACTGTTGAATAAAGACGTTTAATATTAAATGGATATATTTGACAACAACAATATGTATGTGTTTTATTCATAATAATAAGCGTTACCCTAATTATTATTTCAAGTGACTTGTTTTTGTAAAATAAAATAATTGAAACACTTAAATAATTCACTTTTGCAAAGCAAAAATATTACCAAAAACACATTCACGTCAAAATATTTATCAAAGAGGTTCACGAAGTGTCATATTATGCTTGAAGCCACATTTCATTTTTTCTATTTTATAGCTGTACATACTTTAGATAAATATAATTTTAAACGGGAACTATATTAACTCTTGTATTATAAATTGTTTATAAATTATTTACGTAATTTATTTTGTTGCGCTGTTTGTTCTGTGTTTTTATAAAGGTTTGTTATGTTTAAAAATATATTAATGCCTTTTTATTTTTTCGTTCTAAAATTATAAATAAAGTTTTGAATCCCCTTGTCTTAATTTATTGAAATCCTTTTAATTTATTGATCAATAAATCACTCGTTAATACGACACGTTTTGTAGTCTTTGCTTAGAGCATTACAGAATTAAAATCCCATTACTTTATACTATAGCCACTCAAAGACGAAGTCAAGTAGTTCCAAAGATATCATTCGTTATCTTCTCTGATGAAGGAATCACGCTGCCACAGACAGTTCAAAGCCACAGCGAGCTTATCAAAACAACTGATAGCCACAAAGCTTTTGAGACCGACTTTATTACAATCTCCTGTCTTTCTAGTTCCACGAACCAGCATTTGGTGGTCAGAGCTTTAGCTTAGCTTTTTTGAAATATTTTAAACTGATTTGCATGGTATCTGGCTAAACTCTACCTTCTCGTTGAAAAACGAGGTTTTTCTGATTCTTGCGGTACAATGGTAGACCTAGTCACTTGCAGTCAGAATCAATCATTATTAACCAATAAATCATTAAAGAAATAAATCACTGAATAATTAAATCATTGTCTAAGACACCGACGCAACTAGGACTATTTTAAGGCGAATATGATTGCATGATGAGCGTAGAAGGGGTCAGATGCCTTGTGTAGCCTTGTTACTGACTAAGACCGACTAAATCTTTAGCCAGTATCATTAATTAGTAGCCCAGTGACCAATGGCAGCTGGATCCAGTAATGTAAGACCAACCCATATTATTTTACATTAAGATTGATAAGTAATATTTAATTAAATTTATTTGTAATATACCATCTGCCAAAAATGTGAGTGAACTTAAACTTTGCTGATTAAATAGAATAAGTTGTCAAAACCAACAGTAGAGCTACATATTTTTTAATTTCATTTACCTGTATTTAAAATTACTTCGTCAAACATCTTGTAATTAAAATTAAAAAATGTTACCCTACATTTGCAACCACACGTCTTGGGTACAATAGAAACAATATTTAATTGTATTACAACATTGTTCGTTTCCTTCTGCTTATATATAAATTGTAGGTATAATTTAAATTGAATCGTAGGATATTCTTAAAGCATAGTTAAATTTTATGGTGTTAACAGCTCAAAACATGTCGTATTCAAAAACACCATTCTTTTGCATTTTTAAAGCAAAACATATACAATTGTTATTCAAGTTTACTTCGTGTTTCAACACGACAATGACTTTTACTCATTTTTTTGATAAATTTTCTGATTAGTATGTAGATAAAAGTGGTTAAAAGAAAAATACACACATATTTATAATTAAAAATTAAGATTCCGTTGTGTACATTTATGTGGGCTGGTCCCTAATGAAGAACTACAAAAAATAATATGGGGCTGAGGATTTTTAACAATTAAAAACAAATAATTTTAGTTTTAGGCCCTTAAATAGCAAACCTTAGGGATCTTTTACGTCTATTTTTAATGAGACACAGACTTTATTATGTTTAGAAACAATGTTCGTATTGGCTACAAACTACAATCTAAATTCCTTCACAGCTGTGTAGTGGCCTACGACTTATTCATAGCTGTTTGCCAGATGAGAGCATTTCACATAATTATCCTCATGTTAGTTGCAAACTAACAAACTGTAGTTGTTGTACTAACAAACTGTATTATTCTCTCATGCGGAGTCAGGATAAAAACAGAACAATTCATAGAACGATTCATGAATTTACTAATTTAGAGATTAGGACCTAAGTATTTAATAAATAGAATCAGAAAACTGACACACGCGTTCTCCCTTTAAGCTCTGTTTCTACGGATAAATGATTTTGTATATATTAAATATAGAAAAAAAGAGACGGTAGATTGGATATAAAATCATATAATAAACAGTAATTTCAGAAAAGTCTACACAAATCCCTTTATTACAGGCACTAGAGTTTTTTGCCACTCAAATGGTGTTACGTGATGGGGGATCACAATTTTGTTGCTCCCCTATCCCCCTACTAACCCCCTCACCAACCACTCACAACGGGATAGGTTGCAACATATTTCCAATCGAATATTGGCTAATATTAACTTAGCTTTTCTGATGAGACGTAATGATGACTGCGGGGTAACTGGTTAAAATCGATCTTCTTGCACCATCATTTATCTATGTTTACCATTTTGTATGTTAGTACATTGTAAATATATTTTGTAGTGTTTTAAGACGTGGTTCGATATATCATGTTATAATGTAACAATACTTTTCATACTACTCAAGAAATTGTGAGCTAAAGTCCATATTCCACTAAATTTTTTATTAGTGAATTTCATATGGCAAGTGAACTATTAGCATGACCCGTACGATGGTAGCCTGGGACCACCATAGAAGTTCCTAACTTGACCCCCTAAACACGTTTTGGGGGGTCGTTCAAAATTGTATAGATATATACTTTTAAAAGGGTAAATTAAAACCAACACATGTAAGTTTTCCTTCTATATTTTGGAGGAGTTTATATATATATATATATATATATATATATATATATATATATATGTTTATATATATGTTGTTACTTTTATTAACATTTTTAAAATGATTGAAATAAAGTACCCTTTTTATTTCCATTTAGTTTATTTTGACGACTAGTTTCAACTCTTAGGTGATTTTCAAGCCTAAATATTTATAACCTAACAAACCATTAACAAATAAAAATATAATTTTGCCAGGGAGGTGGAGCCCTAAGTTTGGGGTGGACGTATATGTGTGTGTGTGTGTTTGTGTGTGTGTGTGTGTGTGTGTGTGTGTGTGTGTGTGTTTGTGTGTGTGTGTGTGTGTGTGTGTGTGTGTGTGTGTGTGTGTGTGTTTGTGTGTGTGTGTGTGTGTGTGTGTGTGTGTGTGTGTGTGTGTGTGTGTGTGTGTGTGTGTGTGTGTGTGTGTGTGTGTGTGTGTGTGTGTGTTTGTGTGCGCGCGCGCGTTTGCACTCTAGCGGTCGCATTTTCCGTCCAATTTACTTAAAATTTGGCAGGGACATTCCTTTCTATAATCAGTTGGACAATTACCTTGGGGAAAACTATAAACCCCTTTTTTGGGGATTGATATTTCAAATTTCGACTTCTTGGGCCCGAAAAAGGTCAGGAAAGCCGAGGATGTACAATTAATGTATTTAAAAATATGGTAATTACTGAGGCAAAATTTTTAAGCCCTCTCTCGTTATTCTAGTACAAATATGTAGCGAGTTATTAAAGAAAATATATATCTACCAAACGCAGTACGTTGTTTTATGGGGGTTTTACATTAGAAAAGCCTGTTATTCATTTGCTAGTATACTTTTATCATCCCCAGTAACCTCACGCCTACTTTCAAGCCTGACTGGACCTTCTCTTAACCTTAAAATTCACAAAATTGTATTCCCAGCTTTGCAGGTAAATAGAACCAGGAGATTCAGAACAGTCACAAAAATCAACGTTTTCAGATTTCAATAAAATTGGAATAAATGTATGTTTTAACGCAGATTTTAAGTTTTAAAGTTTTTATGTGGAAATTCACTTCCCTTACGTCAGCGTGCTGCGTGCAAACTCGTTTATGTTTATTATTTTTTATAACCACAATATTGATTATTGAAGTGGTTTTAATAATGCATTTACTTTGGTCAATTAATCCCAAACCCAAAATTATAGAAAGGATTGCCAAGAAGCTGCAAGCTAAGCACAAAGGAATTGTATATATCACTGATTATATTATATACACTTTTAAACGTAAATCATGTTTAATTTTCACGTAAGTAAAAGTATCATACCTTAATTGATCAACCTAATTAATTGATAGCCTCTACATTTATCAACTAGTTCGTTTTCTTCAAAGGAGAGAAAAGCTTTCAGATTTTTGTTCAAATAAGATGGAACTTCTAAACTGAACTACATGACAATAATATACTATTTATTTAAAATAGTTGAAATCAAAGAGGTAATAGATGTCTTTAGTCTTATAGATGTCTGATTAACAAGGCTTTTATCAGAAAGCTACTTAATAATCAGACTCTTTGAATAAACGTTGGGATAATTTCTGGGTTAAGTGTTTCTAGATCTGTTTTATCCATCAAATCCTTAAATTAAATTCTCGCGAAGTTGACCCTGATTTTGTAAAGAGTGTTTATGCTCTTAAACTGCATTGCTCAGGATTTGTTTTAAGGTTTAAGTTTAATAATACTTGATATATGTTATGTATCAAAAGTGTATATAATAATTCATTTTTTACAGGGTAATTACTTAAAGTAATTCAATATAAACTATACGGCCTATTTATAAAACTTGTATGAAAGGGTGGTTTATTCTCAACTCTATACTTGGCAGTCAATTTGGGGGTAGCTGTGCATTGTGGTTACAGGGCTGGAAATATATTTTATAATTAAGTCAAATGGGTTGTCGGAGTTCTATGTGATGGACACAAATAAATGATGACTAAAACGTACTGGAAACATCTACGTTAAAGCGCAATCCAATTTTACAAAAATGTGATAAGTTTATAAACTACTATAAAGGTTAAAAACTATAAAGCCTTTATAACCTGTTAAACTACTATAAAAGGTTATACACAACTTTAAATTGTGTAGTTTATACAATTTCAACATTTAAATATTTAAAATGTGTTATTTAATACTTTACATTTTATGATCAATAAGTACTATCTTAAAACTGATTTTCTATGATAGTTATAGTGATAGTGTTCTCCAAAATTTCAATTAAACTGCTATTTTAGTTTTTCTATACATGACCACCTATTTAATAGTGGTTGTTCCGTTTAATATATTCATAGGAATAAACGGATTTGAGGAAGTCCCTCCTTTAAATTACATTTACATTAAAAAAAACAAAGTCATATATAATTATTTGCTAATTTTAGTCAAAAGGCAAACAAATATTGTATTCTATTGTTTGAAACAGTAAATACCCGTAATGGTTAAATAGTTTCCATCACTGATATTCTTATAAAATCCTTTAGTTTTCCTTATTCTTTATAACTGAAAATATAAGGTTAAATATAAGAGATACATTTACAGTTATGTAACTGTAAGTTGAGTGACATAATAACATGCAGTCACTAATGTTCCATTTACTCGCTATAACCACGCACAGCAACTACAACAATGACAATGCCAGCTCAAAAACCTATTGTAGGAAACTTGGTTAAACTCTGAGCCAAAAGTTGAGAGAGTGGTTTCCACACCGTACTGACTGCGACGCTGGTGACAGGAAATGCATCATAAAGGTTATCGTAGCTTGGGGCGTGTAACTTCCGAACGTCTCTTATAGAGTTACGGACAGTTATCTTTATAGATTTATAGAATTACCAAAACACAAATAATCAAATATAATCTAATCTGTTTATTACACATGTCACAAAACACACAACACACAACACATTTGTACAATAATATCAAAATTGTCATAATTTTACGTGCATCATACATTATAATCACTTAATTAACTAAAACATGTATTTCTGTTCCCTTTTTTGTGACTTAAATAATCTAGAAATCTAAATAGCCCCTGACGCTGTAACGGGCCCGTCTTGTCAGTAACTAGTTGACTCTTCCTGCACATTTCTCGATGGATTATGGCAGCACTTTGTGCAGTTGATACAGTGCAGTATATTAAACGCCTGTCAAAAATGTCTCGACTTAATTTCCAGGTATGATGGTTAATATAATTGAACAATACTGTGAACGAAAACTGAAAAACCGAGAAAAATAAAATATATAGAAGGAAAGTTTAGAATTAGTTTTTTCTTTGAAGATTAACTTGCAAGAAGTATGGCGAGACTTTTTAAATAAAGCTATCAGCGCTCCTTTATGAACACGGAATACAAACCCTGTCTGAACGCTCTCACAACCCCAGACTGCTACTGAACATGATAGGTCAGGATGTATGAATTAAACCATGATATACAGTCAGTGTTAATTAGGAATTAAAACATTTAGAGAAACTCATAATCTTCTAAAACAAATTTATCGAATTTAAACTAATCTTTATTTTAATGTGAGAGGGTATTATTACTAATCGGAATGCTAGCAGTAACGTCACTGATATGTTTTACCATTGGTGACCTTACCCTTTCTTTGGCGTTGCTCAGCTGGACGGATGGTTTTATAATTGACTATAAATACTGAAGGAGACATCCCATCCATATGGCCCAGCTGTCCCACTCTTAGTGTATGCTAGAATTTGAAATCGACGTAGTTTGATTAGGTTACCGACAAATTGTGCTGCTGTCAAATATTTATTTTAGTTGTTTACGTTAACTTGTAAAATAACTCCACCCTAGAAAGGAAGTGATAATCAACTTATAGTTGTTTCCTGACACAACAACTGTTGTAATATCCCCTCCTTGAGAGGGTAAGTAATAGTTGACAGCAGTGTACTCTGTTGGTGATTAGTGAGAACTACGTCCTCTTTGAATCATGGCATACACAAAACTAGTGACAGATTTTACAATGGAAATGAGAAGTCTACTTCAGTATTTATAGTCAATGGTTTTATACATCGGATATTTTTGACATCATTTCAAAATTAAAATCGTAAATTAAAGTTTGTGTGGCTGTCTGGCCTCATGGCCTTCTGGCCTTCTGGCCTTCTGTCCTTCTGGCCTTCTGGCCTTCTGGGCTTCTGGGCTTCTGGCCTTCTGGGCTTCTGGCCTTCTGGCCTTCTGGCCTTCTGGCCTTCTGGCCTTCTGGTATTCTGGCCTTCTGGTATTCTGGCCTTCTGGCCTGATGGCCTTCTGGCCTGCTGGCCTTCTGGCCTTCTGGCCTTCTGGTCTGATGTCAAGAGTTTTCAGGTCACACTAGTGTCTATGGCATGACCTTAATTAGTGATCAAAGATATAGTTGCATTAACAACAAAATTAATTTAACCTTGAAATTTGAAATATGTGAAATGTAAACACTTGTTTTAACTTTGACTCATAATTAAAAATTAGGATTTATACGCTTAACATTAAATTTAGGAATCACTGTCCTCTAAGGGATATATTTTAAACAGTTTTCAAAAATTACAATTCAAGGATTTTTAATGAAGGGAATTTAGCTTATAATTTGACAATTCAGATGGATGAGCTAAAATTTAAATTTGCTCCTGATTAAAAATTATAATTCTTAGGTAGGTACATGAGATCTCAGGGTGAGGTTCTTTGCCAAGGCTTACATTAAATTTATTGTTACACATCATATTAAATAAATGAAATCAAATAAAGGTTAAAATATGGAATTGAATTGAAATTAAATATAAAAAATATTATTCTTCAAAGTTCAGACTATCAGATGCCAATTAAAATACCTAAATCCAATTTTATATCGATTTCTTTCTTCTTGAGCCCAGAAATAATTTATAACAATGTTAAAGGAAGATAAATTTAACTTTTGTACAATATTCAGGACTTAAAGTTTTAAGATATAGGTGGATAAATATTAAAATAACATGAGCCATCTCTACTACTCAGGATCTTCTATCAGTTTCCACCAATCAGGGGATTTAGACTCAAATTCTTTGCTTTGCATTGTTATTTTGAGCCGTGACAACTTTCCACCGACGAATGTCACGCCTCATTTAGTGTTTCATATAGTACCGATTGTAGTGTCTGTGGTCTGACGCCCCCATTTGCACGGCCGTGAACCTCGTGTGCAGAGTCAGTGTCCTTGGGCGTTGACTTGTGACCCCCGAGGATTATTTCCGTTGCACAACGTGCAGAATTCTCATAGATTGTGCGACTGTCATACTGTGAACATCAGAAGGGATTTGTAACTAAGTTTTTTGTGTTCAGTAATTTGTGTAATGTCTTCGTTCGTTTTTGTTGTCACTATGATGTTCGTCTAAACGAGCCGTCATCGTCTGATGGGGTCCCGGAGGAGCGCGAAAACGTCAACACCATGAGCGTCGGCGGAGAGGGATTTTCCACCTTGGCTGCCGTCACCGGATTCTGGCCCCCCTCTCCGCCCTGCTTCGTCGCCCCTCCGGTGGGCCGCTTTTGACCCGCCCAGAACCGCCTTGCCGCAAGTCAAGAAATCAAATTCTATATTGTTGTTAATTTATTTATTTATTTATTTGTGTTAGAAGACTGTTGCCACCATGGACTGTAAAATTTATATAATTGTTATTTAGTTTTAGGCACAGCATTTATTCATCGTTGTTTATTTATATAAGGGGCCCCCTACACCAAATTAATTTAAATGGTTATTGAAATGTCTTGTGTACTTTTGTGTCATTGTTATTTATTTATTCGTTGCTCAGTTAATTCAATTATTTATTTATTTATTAATTCATGTATTGTTGTTTTGTTCATTACAGTTTGTGCCCCTCAGTTGGTGTGTTTCAATGAATTTTCCTCCACGGTCATCCTTTCACATTTAGGTAGGGCTGTGAGCCGCCCCTCGCCCCGCGTCCATGGGAGCACGCTTCCAACTCTGGTTCGCTTGGGTGCGGGTGCGGGGGCGTGGTTCAGATGGTAGCAGAGCATGGATTAGTGGTTGTGGTCCTGGCCCTTGGCTGTGGACCTCATCGGTTCATGACTGAGGGACTGGGAGACCCGATCACTGGCCGCGTTCTAAATTTTTGGAAGGACCGTGGATGGATTGTTTCTCGGGTGGTTTGTGCTGGTTGACTCTGGAAAAATTGTTGTTCTGGTGGGGGGAGACAAAAAAATGTTTTTTTCCAATTAGGAGCTCGCCCTTAGCCGAGGCACCGGGTGGAATCTGGTTAATGTCTTGCTTCCGAGCTTAGGGGGCAAGAATTTTCTAAAGCATGGCCGACACTCAAAATTAAATCTTGCTGTGTGCTAACCCCACCAGACAAGTGTTAGGTGTTGTTATTTAGTGTATGTATCTGTGTATGTATGTGTGTGTGAATCTTTGTTCAATTTTTGCGGTATTGGCGGTATGAATGGGCAGGTTCTTCTTCTTTTGGGACCTCATCAGGCGAATAGGCATTTCAGTCCAGGGATCTTAGGAGGTTAAGTATGTGTATTGTTCTTTGTGTATTTTTGATGTAGGGTAGGTAAAACACTGACTGAAAACAACATGAGCAAGTTGGCATCAATGGACTCCGAACTTCTGAGCAGTCAGTTTAGCCGGGTAGTTATTCTTCATCAAATACTCCAGGGCTAGGTCACTCTTGTGTCTGGGTGGGAAGTGCACTGGGCCAGAGAACCTGATCACTTCTTCTGTCCCCTTGTTCTGCGGAGGTATTTTCCCTTTTTAATCCCCAGCTCTGGCCAGAGCAAATCCTGGGGGTGAGCATTCCCCCCAGTCTGGAAGTCCCTCGGCGTTCCCCACTCCAGACACTTGAGTCATCTACGGGTGTCGTTGTTTTTCAGAAATGGGGAGAGGCTTTGTGTTGTCCCTTTGGAGAGGAGTGTCCTCTTTTGGGGGGGGAGGTTGAGCCGTGACAACTTTCCACCGACGAATGTCACGCCTCATTTAGTGTTTCATATAGTACCGATTGTAGTGTCTGTGGTCTGACGCCCCCATTTGCACGGCCGTGAACCTCGTGTGCAGAGTCAGTGTCCTTGGGCGTTGACTTGTGACCCCCGAGGATTATTTCCGTTGCACAACGTGCAGAATTCTCATAGATTGTGCGACTGTCATACTGTGAACATCAGAAGGGATTTGTAACTAAGTTTTTTGTGTTCAGTAATTTGTGTAATGTCTTCGTTCGTTTTTGTTGTCACTATGATGTTCGTCTAAACGAGCCGTCATCGTCTGATGGGGTCCCGGAGGAGCGCGAAAACGTCAACACCATGAGCGTCGGCGGAGAGGGATTTTCCACCTTGGCTGCCGTCACCGGATTCTGGCCCCCCTCTCCGCCCTGCTTCGTCGCCCCTCCGGTGGGCCGCTTTTGACCCGCCCAGAACCGCCTTGCCGCAAGTCAAGAAATCAAAATCTATATTGTTGTTAATTTATTTATTTATTTATTTGTGTTAGAAGACTGTTGCCACCATGGACTGTAAAATTTATATAATTGTTATTTAGTTTTAGGCACAGCATTTATTCATCGTTTTTTATTTATATAAGGGGCCCCCTACACCAAATTAATTTAAATGGTTATTGAAATGTCTTGTGTACTTTTGTGTCATTGTTATTTATTTATTCGTTGCTCAGTTAATTCAATTATTTATTTATTTATTAATTCATGTATTGTTGATTTTTCTTTAATATCATTTATTTATAACTTTGATGGATTTTGAACGGAATAAGAAAATCATCTGAATAATTGGAATTTAACTTATAAAAAAAAGGGGGTTTTAAAAACTATGTTTTTTTTTAATTGATTTAACTTTATTTAACTTATAAAAACAAATGGAATTGTAAGCTAGAAGAGCAGGTGAGGGAGTATTGAGGCAACCCGACATTTTTACTTTTAAATCACATGTATTGTTGTTTTGTTCATTACAGTTTGTGCCCCTCAGTTGGTGTGTTTCAATGAATTTTCCTCCACGGTCATCCTTTCACATTTAGGTAGGGCTGTGAGCCGCCCCTCGCCCCGCGTCCATGGGAGCACGCTTCCAACTCTGGTTCGCTTGGGTGCGGGTGCGGGGGCGTGGTTCAATTTGTAGCACTATAAATCTTGAATTTGCATCGCCATGTGTTTATTCGTTGTGTATTACATAAAGTAGATCTGGTTATCATTATTCGTGGTATAAATTATTTACTAAAAGTACTAAATTTAAAAAAATAATAGTTGTTCAAATGTAAGGGCTATTTATGTTTTACTTGTTCCCGATTTTAAGGAAACAATTTATTTTCTTACAGCTTAACCATAATACATTATTTTCAAGAGCATTATTAATAATTTATTAATTTGTGTTGTGCTATTAAAGTTAAATATTATATATTATACAAACAATTCTTAAGTTTCCCTACAATATAGCAGGTTTGAAATAAATTGTTATGATGTTTTCATATATTATAACAAAATTATAAATGATCACTACATCATACTACTAATATGTCTTCTTCACTCAACATTCAAATTCTTACTCTGTGTGGGTTGCGCTAAACAAAATACCTGTAGTTTTTTTAACTTCCAGTTGGTGTGTTTGCTTTATGATAACCAACGTTCCCTTATTAGTTATCTTGCTGTTTTCACCTCAATTGCTAAAATATATAGGTCCACTTAAACAATTTTGAATGTTAAAGCCTTCCCCCGCGTATCTAGTTTATTTTTATCAACGGTTTTCGAGGGACCTGATAATGGGTTTTCTTTAAAAACTGTTCAATAGGTTTTGTATCAAGAAGAACCTTACAATATACTACCTAATTTGGGTGAAAATCTTAATTTTGATAGGTTTCGCTTGAATTTTGTGTTTACAATATGTAAAGTGACATAAATTACAAAGTCCGTTAACTTAAATATATAAATATTAGATATTAAGCATATAAGACTAGGCAAGTGTAGATATAAAGTGTTACAATCCTTAAATAGGCTAGGCTAGGTTTTGAAATACTAGTTTTTTTTAATAACCAGTCACAGTTTTAGCCTATTATAACTTCTCTTGAGGGTAGCCTAGGTTTGGTACGTTTACAACCTGTCTACTACCACTTAAGTGGGCGGGACCAACGGCTTAATATTACATAATTGCTAGTAACAGTTCCCCAAATATATTATCTGTAAACACAAATGTAACTACTGTAAATTTAGCTTATGTAACTACGTAAATTGCAATCAGTCCTAGCCATAGCTAAGTGAGTTGAGTATGACTATACCACAAAAAAGACTTTAGTTCATCTCCCGGAGAAATACAAGTGACTTTTAAAACTCAGGCCAACATCGTGCTTGAGAATTCAAGTTACAAACCATTTATAATATTACGTTTTTCTAAATAAACGCTTTTTATTTTCAATACTTTTATAGACGTTTCGCCTTAGATCGTATTGGATTAACTGTGACTAATGAATCAATGCACAGATAATGCATTTTCTAATCAAGAAGAAACTTTATTTCAGATTGATTGACTTTTAATACTGTACTGAAATTACTAAGCGTTACTAGAACAGACAGAGCAATAACCGTTAATTGATTTTCAAGGGTCATTTGAAGTCAAGGGTCATGAATTGTCAATTGATTACTATATCAAGCGGCAACTCAAATCTGGAGAAACGGTTCTTTACTTTCCGTAAAACATTGTGGTAAATGTAACCTCTACGCAGTAATTCTGACGATTTACTGTTCTCAAACGGCTTTATAACGTTATAGTATCCTTCTTCCCGTTAAAAATTAATTTATATAGATACATTTCTACTAATTAACTGAGCAATATAAACTGTTTATTCTGTAACATTTACATTTTTACGTCTTAAGTTACAGAATAATATTTTGTATATCGCAGTGTATATGAGTATTAGTTATGAATTAAACTATACAATTTTATTTATTGAACGTTTTATATTATAATATGAAAGTTTTTCATAAAACTTAAACACATTTTAAACGATGGAAAAGCTGAATAATTTTTTATTTTAAGAAACCTAAACCAGAAATGAGTAATGGAACCAGAAATGGAAAGGAAAGCCAAGATAATACAATTTAGCGACAGGAACAATGCTGCCACGTTTTACAAGTTAATTTTAAACCCTAGCTTTTGCCAAGTAATTAAAGGCAACACGCTTTATACGACACTCTGGAGTATATTAGGTATTAACTTGTTGAGTTTTATAAAATATATTTACAATGATCTGAGTTAAAATATCCTGTTAGAGGTAACATGTGTTTTTTTTTGTAAACAAAAATGTTATGGACAAACAACTTATTTATTTCAGTCGACTTACTTAAAACAGTTAAAATCAAAGAGTTAATAGGTTTTCCCCAGTTTCAACTACTAATTCTTTTTTTGGAAAACCTATTGAGAAAATAAATGTTTGACTTAAAATAATGTTTTAATTAAAAGTTTCTATAAAATCTTTTTCCTTTACTTAATTTTTTGTTAAAGTCCCTCTTTAATAGAATTAAATACTTGTCTTTGAATTTCTCCTGCAAAGCTAATTAATCTAGTTGTAAAATGTTTTTTATTATTGTGGCTTAACAAAATGAAAACGATTTCGGCCAAATTCCTATATAAGAACAATATTTAATTAAAATACTGCTCTGCAAATAAATTTGTTTGAAGTAAACTTGAAAGGTGCGTAGGTTTATTAATCACTGAGCTATGAAACAGATTTCCAAACATAATACGCTTGAAATATCGTCAATAGTACCATCAAATCTATATGACCTTTATTGCGAACTAGGCTTATCGCCATTGGAGGCTTCACCTCCAAACCCCCTTTCGGAATTCGCTTCGCTCACTTGCATTCCTCAGTCAACTCAAGTTTAAATCAAAGTCGTAGTTAATTAACCAAAGAAAAACTACACAACAATTACCTTTGGTGAGCACATTAACACCTACACGGGCGGTCCCATATCGGTTCGATATCGAAACATTTTACCTACCGGCTGCTTGTTCGTTTTATCGAATGAACTCCCGACTACGATGGTTGTTTTGAGGGGTATAAAAGCAAAAAATAAAGTGCTCGCTAAATCAAAGTCATTCAGATATAAATAAAAAGTTGTGGTTAAAATGTTAAATTGGAGTTATACAAATGGATTTACGTTTAAAAATAACAAAAAAATAGACTTAAGTTTACGACAAAATTATAGTAACCTAACCTAACTCCGCAGAGCGCTGTATGGTGGATCAACATAATTACAAATAAATTAATTTGTAAAAACAAAATAAAGTTAAATTAAACATAAATTTCAGACCTCAAAAAGTAAGCATCAAAAGAAGAATTCAAACCCGTGACCACATTATCTTGAATCATCTGATAACATATCCACTGGGCTACTGGGCTAAATTCATTCGATATAACAAACAATCGGTTTGATTACATTTTCCAATCTCGTAACAAACGATATTCGCGATACTGAACATCCCGTGTAGGCGATAATGTGCTCACCTTAATTTGTAACAGCTGATTTATATTCACCCCATGTGAGCAAATTAGTATCACCTACACATCTAAATAAATCAGCTATTGTTTATTTAAATCCGCTGATACAAACATGTGGTAATAGCCAAATATAGTGTGCTTTCATTTAATTGGGCCAAAATACTCAAAATTACTCCTTCTCCGATGAATAGTGGCTAAACAGATGATCGGATCTTAAATCTGACGGAAATTGGTTAGTTGGAAGTTAAATTTTCTACAACTTTTGTATTTAACATTTGCCATGTCTTACCGTTTCCGTACAAAACGCGCTCAAAGTGGAAAAATTGAAAAAGTGGAATTCTCCCCGCCCCAAAAATGCCTCAAAACTCAAAAATGTTAACCTTTGGAAATTTTTCTGGCAGTTTCTCAAGACCTTTAATTCAAGTATGATGTTGAGGGGGGCTAGATTACGGGAAGTGCCTCATATTTTATGTCAGTGAATGAGTGAATCCGTTTAGCTTTACATAAGTAGATATACATTTATACGAGTAACATGGGGTGACTAAAACAAATAGTTTTCTCCCTTAACTGGCGTGGATTCTCATATCACAAACGCGGTTTGAATACTACCACCTCGTTTTTCAAGTTTGGAGTTTCAGTAAAACCTATATGCATATTTCATCTGAACACATTACATTTGTAATCTTATTTATATTTATGTGATAAAGCGTTTTTAGTAATGTTAAGTAATGTTTCAGTATGTTAGGATGTTTTTCTCAATTCTAAAATATAATAAAATGTCAATATAATATGGAATTTAGTGACTTAGAGTCCACCTGATGAGATAGTATCTTGTTTCTGGCTTACTTTAAGTCACCTGACTTGAAAGTGTTCGCTGAGAGATCTAAGTTGTGGTCGGTAGCTGTTTAAAGGGGAAATATATTGACATTATGGACAGGATTAACTTCATTGGACAGGAGTCCAGGTTAGTTGAAGGATAATTCTTTGAATCCTCCATGGTTTTAAACATTAAATTTTTATGTAATAACTGGCAATAAATATATTATAAAAAAAATTATTTTATTTTTATTGTATTTATTAATTCTTTTTTATTTTTAAGCATTATTTTTCACCTCCTGTGACGGATTATAAAATGATGTTGATGTTAAACAACGCGTATTTGGCCGTACATCGGCGGTATTTACCGTATGACCAATTAGCCTGGACTTCAATCCACTAATGATAACTGTCACAAAGTTCAACCTCCGGGCTAATTGAAACATGCGATAATTGTCATGATTGTTTTAAATCAAAATGCGAAATTCAAATTTGATATTGATAATTTGTTATACGAGCACACTGTTGCATTTTAAAAATTAAATATACGCCTCTGTACAGTTTATATTTTTATTTTATTACTTAGGGAATTTTTGTATTTATAATTTTTAAATATATAACTTTAATCAAATGTATAATCCGACTTAATCAAATAAAATATAGAATGTTTGTATTATTAGGGTTTATATATTTACCCACAAACACTCAGTAGCATTTAGGTTTTATTTAACTCTACACAATACATAGAAGTGGCAAGTCAGAACCAGCAGATTAGCTCGGATCGTTGTCCAAGTGGTGACTTGGTTTTAACGAGGTCGAGTCTCTTGGGGCGTGAGAATCTCACAGCTGACTTTCATTGCGAAGAAAATAAAACTAATCTCATCCGTTATGAGGCAGAAGAGATTTCACTTTTTAAAGTCGCAGTAGTTTTTACAATTCCCCTTGTTTTTGTCCAGTATTAGGTCTGTAATTAATTGCATATAATGCATGTTAGATATATTTGAGCTTTATTTTATTACATTTTTTCAGGTGATATATGTTGTTTAAAGTAATTTTATCATTTATTTCATCTCCTGAAATAACGTTAAGTTCAAATAAAGGAATATACAGTAAAAAAAATAATAAAAGGTTTTAAAATCATTTATTGTTTATGATTACTTATTTATTCGTGTTAGGCTATATAGTGATACCCAATTCTATTTTAACTATAAATCTATCTATTTACCTTACTGTATTAATCGATAAATTTAAACAGTTACTTTTTTTAAACATCTTTAAGTGTGGATATAAAAGAGAATTTAGTAATTTAGACCCCACCAGAGTAGGTGGTATATGGTTTACCATGTTATTAATTTTAATAATGATTTTTGTCACAATCATTCACATTATACTGTTAGCTTTTACTGTAGTGGTTGTACAATTTCAGCCAGTACCCCATCACTATCATCTAAAGCCAATGAAAGATGAGGAAAATCAATGTTATATACAAATATAATTAGTTGTCATCTCCTATGAAGCGATCACGTTTCCGCGGACCGTTCAAAGCCGCGGCGAGTTTCCCCAACAACAGATAACCACAAAGCTTTTTAGGGCAACTTGATTAGAATTCCCGGTCTCTGCCATTTCCACAAACCAGCTGTTGTGGACAGAGCTGATGTCTAACAAATTAGTAATTTCAATAAACAAATAATGGTGGATACATTTATTTTGGTTTCAAACCTAAGTGTGTAGATTACAATCTGCATATTTTAGATGTGAAAATAGTTATCCCTTCGGTGTAATACGATTATAATATGTTTTATTCTAGTACTTATTAACTTTATCATATTATTGACATTGATAAGGTTAGTTATAACAATGACAACTCTGATGTTTTAACCTATCCTTCCAGAGGTTACTCAATAGGTTAATTTTTAATCGACTTCTTAAAAAAATCACAATATCTAATTTATTTAGTAACTCTTAATATTTTAATCCTCCCTTTCTTGTTGAATAATTTACTATGGATAGCCTCTGGATCATTCACTAGTTATAAGAGTAATATGACGGATTAGGTATTTTAAACCTTTTGTTTTGTTGGGATTTGTATTGTATATTTATTGGTTGATCAACAAACTCAAAAGCCGCGTTGAACTCTTAACTAATTCAAGCATTTTAAGCATTTATAGCGTTGGTACAAAGATTAATAATATTTTGTCATATTAGGAAATAAGTTATGCATGATAAGAATTTATAAAGTAATAATAATAGTATAAAAACTCTGTTAGTATTTTTGTATAAAGACATTTAATTTATAAATGTTGTTATACTATTTTGTAGTTATGCAGATTTTTTAGTTATTAAGCTAATTTTTGTTCGGATGCTTATCGATATTCACACTCACACAAACACGAACTCTTGGAAAATGCGTGTCAATAGTTTTTTTATTTTATTTTTTTATAAAACTAGATTTAAAATTGCGATAGTTTGCAGTATAGCCAGGCAACGGACTTCGGAACTACATCAGAAGGCCTGTTGTGAGTTAGAATCCTAGTCTTAGCTAGTAAATGTTATCAGTATCTGACAAATGTTTGCCTTTAACTTTTTTTTCCTAAATGGAAGGAATTTTAATTAACTTTTATTTGCCATCAATATTTAACTGAACAAGACTTATTGTTATTTTTAGCTTTATTTTAGATTCTAAAGGAGTTTTTAGTTTATGCTGTTGTTACAATTAATGTACTGGAGTGCCGTGTACTCAGAAAAAGGACCATTCAAACCAAAAAGACGGTCGGATTACCATTTTGTTATTGCGCTGCATTATTGAATTGTGTTTTTTAACCTAATTATGTGAAATAAATCACTGTTCTATTCTGTTCAGTACATTACAAATCGTACGGTAACGGCTCACCCCTTGATCTGATGGATTCGGCTCACACACAGATTTACAGTCTTTGCGAACTGGCAAATGCAAAACGAGACTATTACCTACTTAAAAACAATAATACTGAGCAACAATCACATATATGTTTCTAGATTAATCATTTGTATAGCTGCATAGCTTTAAATTGGTTACCGTTAAAAAGGTGGTTTATGATGTTAAAATTGTCGTGTTAACCAATGCTTTTCAACCTGTAAATTATTGTCATGGCAAAGTTGGCAAACACATCGAAATCGGTAGGTAAAACCTTCCATTAGACAGTTGGCCATACGTCATTAATCAGTTGGTCAGCATTACATGAAACCTAACTAGCAATATTTGCACCTGGTAACTGCCATCCAATTTGTACTCATTTATGTGTTTCATTCAGGAATGTATGTGATACAGTTTCTGTTCATATATTTGGTAAGTTTACATAGTATTTATTATTTTTCACACTTCATGGGATCTTATATCCAAAGCAATTCATTATTGATATAAAACTCTATATTAACTTTTAGATAAGTTATTTAAGCTCGTACTGTTTAGTAAAAACGTAGTTATTTTTTCCAGGAAAATGTAAAGTAAATGGATAAAATCTGTAAAGTACTTTGTTCCTGTAGATAAACCTCTTTAATCTTTATTTGTGATTACTAAATAATTACCTCTACTTTTTGTACAATATGTTTTTTGTCTAATTTTAACTTTTTGTCTTCATTTAAAAAAGACTAGAGCCTTATCTAATATTTTGCAGAGCGAAACTCAAAATTTGTTTTGCAAGGAGCTGAAGCAAAATTCCATTAATCGAAATATTAAAAATTAAATGTATAAACGTTTTGATATCAAATCAGGACTGGTTTGTCAAGAATTAGTTACTACTACCCTATTTCTAAAAATAAATAAAATATCATATTACCAAATAATTGTACCCCAATTACAATATTGGCCCAATTAAAAGAGGAATGCAATTGATTGCTTGGAACTGTTAAAAAGTGACAAAGATTAAATGGTTTGTGTTTTCAGCTTGTTACCACAGACATAAATAATTGCTTTGTTACTGTAGTTAACGATATTTTGAAATATTTGGTTCATTTTTGTTGTGTTCTACCCCAGTCGATAAAGATAAAATAGCGCTTTTCTAACATTACCTGAGAGGGCTCCTTTAATCAAAATCACTTTCAAACAATATTATCAGTAAATAAATCTCAATACACATTATTTTTAATTTACAATCTAAAATTGTCAGCGGGCTAAATACACACTTTGTATTTAGGGTAAAATTTCTATATATCGTTGCCTTATTGGCCTGGTTGAAGTATACTTGCTACTATTTAGCGAATAAATAAACAATGCCATTACAAACTAAAAAGATTTTTTATTAGTCTATTTATTTGTTTCTTAGCTGCAAACATTTGTTAGAGTCGTATTTTGTAGTATTATTAGCTTTACTGGATGTTTGTAATTGAATTCAATTAAATAATAAAAACCTATTTTTTACTGTTGATTATAGTTCACTATACCGTACTAGTATTAATATAAATAAAGGTTTGATTACGATTATAGTGCAATCACTTCTGTGAAACATTAATCTCTTCATTGCTATACAAGAAGGCTATTGTATAGTGAGTCATAGGTTTTTATATGTTAAATTACGGTACGCTCATAGGAAGCACTCTCTAATTGGTAGAAAGCTCGAAAAATGGCATACCACCCAACGATGGGCATCCTTTGGGGTTTTAATTGTATGTTTTTTAGGGCTTTTGATAAAATAATTTTTAGGACAAAACTAAAAAATATTATCTTTACCTATTTTACTAAAATTGTTCGTGCTTGAATATTATTCAAGAACAATTTTCAAAAATTTGTGTCTCTAATTTTAGATCAATTTTAAACCAAAGATGCTAATAAGTCTAAAATACACACAGTACGTTAAACTATGTATCTAATCTCTCACTTTACGGAGCTTAGACTCGTAACATGGTGAACAAAACATAACACTTGTTGTCCGATTTTAATCAAATTTAAGATGAAGGATCGAATCTATAGATTTTGGAAAAATATCGAATGCTATTTTCAAAAACCAATCTTGAATTGGGTAAAAAATGCAATGTTGATATTTTATATCCTTCATTTAAAATTACATCAAATTTTGAGGAAAAATATAATTTTTTAGTTTTTCCTGGATTCAAATATGTACCTGAGACTTACAAAAATCAGATTAAAAAAATGTTTATGTTGTACATTGCGTTTAAAGTCCCTTAATTTCATATTTCATGAAAATCAGACTGATACCAAACTCCAGTTTTGTTAACACTTTTTAACCTGAGATCACTAATTGTAATGGTGGTACATATTAATGGGTATACATTATATTTCTAATGTAACATGTCCTTTAATTTCAAATGACATCAAAAACTAACAAAAAACTTTTATTTCAAACAATTTTAACTATTTTAAAAGACTTGAACCACTGAAAAATTAAAAAATCTAAAGCACATTATATATTAGTTTTTGCTAGATATAATTCAAGATGGATATAAAACTTCATATTGTTTCTAAGGTTACCTTAACAATCCAAAAAGTTATAAATACAAATCGATTTCAAGTCCGAAGACTCATCATTAGTGGATGTACAGGAAGTTTTTTATGTGTAAGTTTAAAAGAACTTGGTTTCCTGTACATCCACTGACGAGTCTTCGGACCTGAAAAGGATTTGGATTTATAATTTTTTGGATTGATAAGGTAAGTCTAGAACTAATATAAATAAACAATCCAGAGGCTGCATATACTACGACAAAACTTCAGCTTCTTACCTATTACAGATTTTTCTTGTATCTTAATTAAACCTGAACATGATAAAATGACCACACTGTATATTTCTATTTTTTTTATAGAATTTCCCCTATAGGGAAGAAGCTATTACCGTAGGTGGCATGGTAAGACTTAAGCCCGAGACCATGATAACTTTTTATTTTGAGGTCCCCAGATGCCAAAAACCCTATTCGTTCAAATTTATATATATGTATATATATGTATATATATACATATATATATATATATATATATATATGTGCGTTACCGCGATAACTTTTGAAAGAAGCGCCCAATTTTTATGAAATTTGGCACAAATGTGGAGAGTAATATTTATGACTTAAGTTCGAAAACCAGATCGATCGGTCTATGGGAAGGGGGTTTAATGGGGGTTTAAATTTTTCCAAAAATCAGTTTTTTGAAATTTTTACCCTACAATTTTTAAAACACTAGATTTTGGTTATAACCATTTTGTAGAGCTCAAAAAACAAACAATTTAGTATTTTTAATCATTAAGCTAGGTTTAGTGGTTGTGGAGAAAAGTAAAAAAATGTGTCCATAAAATTTCCCATGTTAATCTTAAGGGAATACAGTTTTTAGATTTTCCTCAGATAATTTCACTGAAAACTCCACATTTCTTTCTACCAATCAGTTTAGCTCTAGAAAACAATCATTTTGGCGTTTTAATTGTTGTTTTACGTCGAACCGTTGCAGTGATATTCAAAGTGCTAAACACAGTACGTTGTCCTATGTTATCCTTATGGAGAATAAATAAAATGTTATATTTTGATTATTTATTTATGTATATTGATGAAACTTGGTATGTGGCTTCCACTAGTTGTCGTATATTTATAATAGTACAAAAAAGTTCTTTGTTGATTTTTCCCGGTAGCAGCAAACCTGCGTACTCGGCCCCATGTTATTCATGTAGAGAATAAGTAAAGTTTTATATCTCCCTTAGTTATGAACCTAAATTAATAAAACTTGGTATGTAGCTTCACCTGTTTGAGTTATATTGATAATTGCAAAAAAAACACCCTAACTTATCTTCCTTGTTGCAGCAAACCTGCATACTCATTTATAATGTCATTCTTATGGAGAATAAATAAAATGCTATATATAACTTATTAATGAATGTATTTTTGTGAAACTTGTTAAGTGGCTCTAGGTAGTAGTGATACCCATATATTTGCATTGGAAATTCACTGAGTACGCAGGTTTGCTGCGACGGGGGTATTTTTTTTGGGCTGTTCTTTTTTATTGCAGCTCACTGGCACATTGTAAGTGATTTTAAACTTCTATTTCTTACGTTAGTTCTTTTGTCATGCCACTGTATAGAACAATAAGGAACTAAAACGATTTAAAAATACTAAACTAATAAATAGTTATTAAATGAATGTTAGTTTTGTAATTTACAAAGTTATAAAACATAATTATTTATATCCGTAAGCAAAAAGGTATCCGGGATATTAACATACTTGTTTTAAGCTGCAAATATCGTGATTATTAGACAAAACAAATTATCATGTTTATAAAACTAAGCTAGGAAATGTATTTTATTGTTCATATTTAATCTTAGATTATTGTTATTTTTGTTAAATTCGTTTATGTAATCCCCCGTCATAACATAAATTAAAAACAAAGTAAATAAACTATCCTTACGGGCATTTAATATTTTCCATACGGTATGTGCTGTTTTTGACACGTTTTTGAGTTGCCTACTTTGAAATTTACCCAAATTAAAGACCTTTTCAGAAAAACGTTCTCAGATTTAAATTCTAGCTTCGATATTATCTCTCACTAATGCTTATATTTTCTTGGATAATCGCAGTAGCTGCTTACAGAATCCTACACAAAAACATAGCAATAAGCTTGTGAGAATGACGATTGTATAGCATCGATGCATATCTGGCCTGAGACACACTTTGTTGACTCTGCGTCATGAATGTGTTACATTTTAGTTGGTCAATACAGTTACCCTAAAATTACTGTTGTGAAATATTTTTCAAATTTGGTTTAAAATAATTAATTACTGACGTTTTCTAGGTTAATGTTTAAGACAAACAATTAGATAGGCTGAGTAAAATAATTTTTCCTTCAGCACACAAATTTCCATTTGTTTCAAAAGTCAAACTAAAAAAGAGCTTAAGAATACTAGGGTTTGTCATACACTGTGCACTGAGAAAAAAAGTTAAAAATAAAATAAAATACGGATTTTAACAAAAGTCTACTCTTTCAGTCTCAAAACCTAAGGTCCCAGGCGATGATCGGACACGAAGAAAACTCTCGTCTTTTGGAAGTTCAAAAACGAAAGTAATAGGTACATTAAGGAGTGAAACCATGAAGCAAAGATTGTGTGCTACAGAGACAAAATAGCTGCGTTATTTATCAGTGAAAGCAGCTGGCGACGAATAAATTTGATAACCGCTCAGCTACAGAGGTAAGATTACAACTTAACACCTATATTGACTGAACTGATGCTGTCCTAATAGTATAACAAAAATCTAAACTGAGGTCTAGAGCGGGATTAAAAACATTCGTGTTGTAGATCCTAGAGTCCTGAGTTGATGTTTTTATCAACATATTATAGTTACAATATTACTAATTTTTTTCAAAGTAGTATTTGATAAATTGTTTTGAATTAGTTCAAAATCAAAAGAACTATTCGGTATTCATAAGATTTAACACCCCATTTAATTACTAACGGGTTGGCAAATTATATGAATACCGAATATGTTTAAGTAAATAAAAACAATGCGTCTAAAATAATACTTTGTAAAAAATACAAGATGTTCTCAGATCTGAGGGTGCGAATTTCAAACGTAACCGTAATTTACTTAAGAAGTTATTGCGGGCATTTGCCAATGAATGAAAAAAATACCCCCGTCACAGCAAACCTGCGTACTCAGGGAATTTCCAATGCATAATATATGTCTTAATACGACATAAAGTCGCACACCAAGTTTCATAAAAATATATTCACAAATAAGCGATATATACAATTGTAATTATTCTCCATAAGAATAACATTGGGGATGAGTACATATGTTTGCTGAAACAAGGAACATAAACAATTGGTTTAAATTCAAATATCAATATATCTCAACTAGGTGAAGCCACATACCTAGTTTAATCAATATACATTCTTAAATAAGTGATGCATCCCATTTTGATTAATCTATATAAGAACAACATGAGGGAGTACGCAGGTTTGCTGCAACAAGGAACGAAAGAAATGGGTGTTTAGGCAAATATCAATATAACTCAACTAGGTGAAGTCATTTTCAAGGTTTTATTAATTTATGTTCATAATTAAGGGCGACATAGCATTTTAATTTTTCTCCATAAGAATAACATTGGGGCTGAGTACGCAGGTTTGATGCTACGGGTACCTTTAGCAAAAAATTGTTTTTTAGAGAAAATATCAATAGACCACAACCAGATAAAGCCGTATACCAAGTTTCGTCAGTACACGTTCATAAAGAAGCAAGATATAATTATTTTCTTATTCTCCATAAGAATAGCATTAGACTGTGTTAAGCACTTTCAATATCTTGTTAACCGATTGACGTAGAGGAATGATCAAAATACCAAATTTTTTTAAGCTGAATCCAATAATGAAATTAAAATTTTATCTTTTAAAAAATCATCTGTAAAAAGTAAAAAAAAAAGTTTTTGGGGTCCAAAACCCCCCAGAATACCCCTTTAGATAGAGCGATATGGTTGGTTTTCGAACTTAAAGTCATAAATGTTGTATTACACGTTTATACCAAATTTCATCAAATCGGACCTTTTTTCCGAGAGTTATCGCAACCACGGACACACACACACACACACACACACACACACACACACACACACACACACACACACACACACACACACACACACACACACACACACACACACACACATATGGTTTCGAATGAATGGTGTTTTTGGGGCCTGGGGGCCTCAAAACGAAAAGTTATCATGGTCCCGGGCCTAGGTCTTACCATGCAGTCTACGGTAATAGCTTCTTCTTCTTTTATAACTCAATACCACTTTTCAATAATTTGCCACAAACTCTGTAAAAATAAACCAATCTAGTATTGTTGAACAGGTATATAAAACGATTTTTACCTATTTATTGTTTTTATAACGTTAAGAATTATTTGGATTATAATTTTATTTTATTTGGTTTGTTTATAATGACGAATGTTAGTGCGACTTTTTTGTTTTATAACAATAAATATATTTAATTTGATTGGTTTGATTAATTAACTTGTGTTAAAAAACTTAAAGTTTGGTATGCATGTTTCAGCCTTTGACTTTAGTCTTTGGTATGTAATTTAAAATACCATTTAACACTCTTACACTTTAAACATATTTACATGTTTACGAAAATCACAAACAATACGGTAAGTATACATTTATTTATACGTATACTAGTATGGATATTATATGTGTCGATATGCATATATCCATATATATAGTATTCTATCAGATACACATACTATCTGTCTCTACTGCCAGGCCTAACAAGAGTTGTAGACCTTAAATCGAAATATACTTGCTCTTAATCCATTACTTGTTTACTTCCCGCCTCGATTGTTATTACATTAAGAGTGATATAAATATATATTTCAAGGGCTTTATGAAAATTAGAGGATTATAGTGTGGTTATAACAATTTTTGCCAAGCTAAAAGGATTTGTATTTTTCTTTAAAATTGTTCTCACAGTTTAGAGGTTAATACCCTTAACAAAAAAACTCCTAGTAAAAGGTAAATTAAATTAAAAATTAATCCAAAACAAATTGATTTTCCTTTTTATTTGTCTAATCTATAATGCAGTCTTAAATTGTTCAATACTTATACAAATTTAGGTCACTTAAGATAAAAACACTAATTAATTTCTTATTAAATATTAAAATCCGTACGTGTGATTCCAGTTATTAATCCTTTGGTATAATGTAATGTCTTGGAATCTTGAGCAGTTTCCTTTGGGCATACTGACAAAAGGCTGCCTCTGGCTTTAAATTTGTACTTGTTTTTAAACCTGTTTTATTTTTTTATTTTTTCGGTAAGAAGAGTGAAGCTTTATTGGACTAATATCAAGGAGGATCGTTGTCAGTAATATGACATTTGACATATGTTTATTGTGATCCAAAAGCTAGCGATATAAAATTAGTAAAACCATATTATGCCATGTGTTATACCACTAACAGATATAATATTACGGTGGCGGGCAACGTTATGTTCATAAAATATATCATATTATTCGGGTGATTCTCATTAAAAGATGGTCTTAAAGAGCATGTAATTTTTCTTTCTTTCAATGGGGGGGGGGGGGCGGGAGGTTGTTTTATAAATTTGTCAATTTATATGGTAAGAAAAGGTTGTTATGAATATTGTGTAAGTTCAGTAATTGATTTAAAATTTCGGTCCCATGTATTTATTTATATAGTCCTCATAATGGTTTGAGTGTATTTATCGAAAAATTAATACATAAGAATAATTAATAAACCTTTTTGCAATGATAAAATACGGTTTTGATAGTGAAAGTTCAAAAATTTCTTAAAAAGACAAAGGTAATTATATTTAATTGAGCTACATTTACCCACCAAGGGGCTACAGATGGTATTACTGTAATTGCAGCTGCATACTGATGATGTCAGGGAATTGCCAGAATTTAGACCGACATGATGGAGGTAACCTACATTGCAACTATATTTGGACACCTAAACAACAAACGGACTACCAAACCGCCTCCCATCCCATTTACGAAAGATGTATGTTAAGTAAAATGTATGTTTTCCATTGTGTTAACAACACTATATAGGTATTGGTGATTAACAATACACAGTCGTAAAATTCAACGCAGTCAGTAAAAGTAGCAATGAGACATCCTATTTAGGTCAGGGTTATTGTAATTAACCAATCCTAAACTGGAAACAAACTGAAAACATAGAAATATGAGAGACTAGTTAATTACATAAAACATGTAACTTATATCATATGTTAAACAAATGCAGAAGGACTCACGCCCCAAAGTAATATGAAACTAATTCTTATCATCAAACACATTTGCAGTTGACATTAAAATTAATGAATGTTTGGCTTTGTAGGAACTAAAACTTAGATTACAAATCTAAAATGATAAAGAATAACATGCACGGATAATTTTGCATGTCATGAATATTATGATATCGTTGTCGCAGCGCAAGGGAATTATTATTGCTCAACATTTTAATATAATCTACATTTAGTCAATGCAATTTTGTATTTTTGATATCCTATAACACATGTATGTGCTGATTGTTTTAGTGGAAAAACAAATAAGTTTTTTTTGTCATCGGCATTAGGAATTATTGAATTCTGATAGAAATATGTTTTTAAATACAAAGGATGGAATGCATTTCGTCTCGCAACATTACAACATTATATATGTTCTTATCTTGTACTTACAATACGGTAAATATAAATAAACGCAAAAGTTTAAGCGGAATTAATTAGTCCTGACGAATCCCATACTCTACTACTGTAACGTTCTTCACAACCTTACTAATACCTGTATTTAGTATTATCTTCAATTTTGCGAACAATTACTCTTGAGAAAATCAAGGTAGAATGTGCATGAGAATGACAAAATAAGACATGATTCAATAAACAATATAAAACCTATTACTCCAGAAAAGACTGATTACAAAATTTTACTAAAGCGAACAATACAGACGTTTCCAATCGCTTGAAATGAGAAAGTTAAATTATAAGTTGCTATAATGAATTTATTTATCTGTAATATTAGTCATTTAATCTACCCACTCGTTCTTTCCTACTTAAATCCCCTTCCTAAATTTACCATATTACTCTCACAGTCCAAAGTCCATGCATCCATGCTTTGTAGGGGCCCCACATTATATTGAATAAAACGCTGAAGGTACTCATCCCTTGAACGATACCACGTGGTCAGGGTCGCCGGGGGGAAAGACCACCCGGATCCAAAGGCTGCCAGAGCTCCGTGCTATATCTCCCCAGTCCTGAGTTGCCCTTCACAAGTGCCCAGGGTGTACTGTATGACAACTGTTCCAAGACAAGGTGTGGATCCCCTTTGTGATGTGACTAGAGGTTGGATACCCCGGGCAGCACCCAGGGGGCGCAGAGTGGCTGGTACCAGCCAGGGGTTGCCAAGGCCGGAATCTAGAAGTCATAGTTGTGGTATCCCTGTGGTAAGCAGATGAACCCTGTGAAATCTCCTCCTACTTAATTTCTCTCTTTAGGTTGTTTCACACATTAACCCTCCCCACGCTCTCTTTAATTTGTTTTAAATTGTATTTATTTATTTAAACAATAATAATTAATCCACTTTTTTATTACACAATAAACAGTAGTTACATCATTCCACCTATTCTCCATACGTTTACATTCCGTCTCCCAAAACCTGCCTAGATAAATGAATTTTATATGGCCACCTTAAAATAACTTTATTTCACTATTGGGCTTTATGCGTTCATTCTATAAAAAATTCAACAGCTACGTATAGAAAATTCAAGAGTTAATACCCCAATAAAATGTTTCTTAAACCTGGTAATGTTTTTGTAAAACTTCATACCTTTAAATCCCAATCAAAATAAGTAAACTGTAATTCTTGATATATTGAAATCGTTAATTATAAGGTATTCTTTCGAAAGTTCACAAATCTCAAACAGATTAACTAAATACATTTTACACATCACTCAGTGCAATTATTAGTTCTTATATAATGTAACATTATACATAATCAATCATAAATATACTCCAAAGATAGATTCACCACCACGTAATTTGGTCACAAGTTACTTTAAATATATTTTATTTATTTACACAACTCATACGACTGATTAGTCATGTACAGTTCTCTAATTGAAACACATTTCTTTCCTGGAATAATTTTGTTTGTAAAATTTAATTAAATAAAATAATATACAAAGTCTTATCTCAATTGCAGGGTACAATAACCTGGATCTGTATGTCAACCTCACGTAAAATAACTTAAAATATCCTGCACTGGTTCAAACCCTGCTTTATAACCTCACATCGGCACACGGCACTAATGATACTAGAAAATTCGGGGAGGTTCGATCCCTGTTCCCCCTCTTGCGTTCTCTAACTTATCTACTTTACATCATCAGGAAAATAATCAGTTATTGTCAACGACTGCTAAACTAGACCTATTTGAAACCTTTACCGTCCCTTATTTTTTTACAACCAAGCCAGTTTTGCTAAAATAATATTTTATTTATATAAAGGTATAACGAATAATCGTTACGCTACTACTGGGTCAACCGGGCAAAGATGAAGCACGTAAACGTATTAATTGTAGGAAATGTTACTACTCTCATTGTTTGTAGGAAAAGAAATGTAATGAATGCGTGGAAAAAGTTGTTTACTATCAAAGAACAATATAATAATAGGAATAAATGTATTAATGAATATGTAAACATTGACTATAATTGCATTTATCAAAAACTGTTTCCGGAACGTCCGGTAGCCAATAGTATTTAAGAAGAATGCCAATGGTTCTCAACTGGTGGTATGTGAGAACATTTTAGGTTGTATTTTTGTTAACTGGATGAAATCGATCGCCTTGTACTATAATATATATATGTATATTTATTGTCTTGTATGTTAGTACGTTATCAGTGTAAATATATGTTGTAGTATTGTAAAACATGGTTTATTTTATTTTGTTCAACGCGTAAAACCCCGTATCTTTTACTCACTAAACTATTTGTTTCTAAATATTGCCTTCTTGCAAATTTAACAAGAAGTTTGTAATTAATTACATTAACGAACATTGCCACCAATTTAATTCTAGTTATTTAATGTTTTCATGTTTCTCAAAATCACTATCTAGTCCTATTATCCTGGTTACAGTGAAGAATTTAATGTTAACTTTTGTAATATGGTTTTATGGAAACCAAACAGTTGTTTTTGTACACCCTGTGATGAAAGAACGTCTAGGGCTGATAACTTTATGTTAATGATCTGACTACATGCCATTTGCCGTTTTCAGTAAACATACAATGCAACTTTGAATGACAATAGGTGGAACCCTTACGAAGTTCTCTTTATGTTTGGTGTTCAAGAAGGTGAATTATTTAACTATCTTCATCGCTGCTGCTAGTATTTCAGTTCAATTTTGTGGGCAGTTACAATCTGAAGTTTACCAACTGGAAAATTATACAATCAGGGACCGTCAGTGTTATTAACAAAATAACTCAGTTGAGATTCTAACTAACACTTACTTAATTTATACTTAGGTTTGCAAAGGAAAAGCACTTGGCTTGGGAGTTTCATTGAGAAAAGGTGGGATACACAGCTAACTCGGGGACAGCTCACTTACTCTACAGATCATTGGCACAACGGACCTATTTAATAATATTTAATTTAATGTGAGGTCCATTTACACTACAGTTCGTTGATACGATGACCCTCCGTTATATTTAATTTTAAAAAAGAAGGTCCATTTACTCTACAGATCGTTGACACAACGGCCCCTTATATTATTATTATATTTTTAAAGAGGGTCATAGAGCCAATGAACCCATTTAATATAATCAAAACGGTCCAAAGCGTCTACAGGCTCGTTGCGACAACGGACCTTTATCGATATATTTTTATAATTTTATAAAATAGGACCGTTGACACAACGAGCCATTTCATGTGAACTAAATTTAAACTGAAATGAACGGTCCATTTACGCTACAGATCATCGTTCTACATGCGCGGGAATAGTATCTGTCAAACTGAAGGCGCTTTACCTTGTGACGCTTGCGCTTAGCGTTGCCCTTTGCCGTCTTATTACGAAAATCAAATGACAAATGTGTATGGTCGGTTAATTTCCAGTATCCATATATTTATATATATAAATATATATATATATATATATATATATATATATATATATATATATATATAAAATACGTGAAGCCGTTTTTTTATAAACACAACTTCTCCCTTATTTATTGGCTAATTTTAATGTTTGAAGTGTCAACAAAATTCGTCTCAGTTCGTAGTTTTGCAATAAGGTTTTAATTTTCGATATTTTTATTCTTAAGGGCACGGGCTGCCCTCATAGTTCGTTTTTAGCCCATAATGATAATATGGGAAAAATTTGATTTTAATTGTAGCTGTTCACACATTATGGACAAGCAATAACAGATGTTACACATAAAAAATGTATTTATATATATAAATCAAATACATTTTTTCTACATCGCTTTGAGCAGTGAAATGTTGCATACAGCGGAGATGTTTAAATTTTGTTCACCTGTCTGTTTGTTTGTGAACCAGATTTGTTCAGGGTTTCTCAACAAATACTGAACCGAATTAAATAAAACATGTTGCCCATTTTCGTGTGGGGCAGGAAATCATTCCATTTCGTGTGGGGTAGGCTTCTGCAAATCATTACGTACGTCATTAGGGTTATGTCCATTGGTCCGTCACTGCCCCATAGAAGAGTTTATGGGTACAGATTACTCAACATTTCACCGTACAATGCACCATGTTTGTTCTAATGAGCATTTAGTCAGATCATTTATCTTTTACCGCAGAATGGAGGAATCACGTGCTTTACTACTTCACAACGGTATACTAAACAATATAAAACACGGCGGGGCAACGAAACATTGGGTTGAGAGCACATAAGACCTTGCAAGATGGTATTTAAAGCTCAATTTATCTAGGTAGTCATTGTAATTATAATGCTGAATTTGTTATGTGTTTTTAAGCCCACCATGCACAAACTACATGAGTTATTGAGTAAATTTTTTGAAGAAGATAGGTCCATCCCAAAAACAGTTAAGGCCTTATTTCCATTTCAATGAGACTCGTTCCTATTAACGGCCTTCAAAATTTCCATGTTAATCATATATTTACTAGACCAATTGAATAAATAATTGGTAGAAAGACAGCAGGCAATGGGAATGTACCATAAGCAGAAATAGGCCTATACTTTCCGTTCCTTATGTCAGTTGGGCTTAACATTTCAATTAAAACAACACCGACCGTTATTAGTTAACTGGACTGATTTAATATACATTTGTTAGGAAGGTAGTTAATATATCATAATAAAACAACGACCTTTGCCTACCCCTGTTCCTAAAGTGCTTTAGGGCCCTCCAAATGTTGGTGCCTTCAAATTTGTGGGTATAAAGAAATAAGTTCTAATTAGGCCTCATCCCCGGAAAAAAGTTATGTATAAAATGTTGTTTAAAAAAAATTGGCGTTACGATTAAGAGTTTTACATACAAACAAAGGAATTGGTACATACAAACACTCACTTGGTAAAGTATCAGCATGTGAGTTTTGTGAGAATATTGATTAGAACCAATGTATACATATATTTAATGTATAGATTATTAGGTTATGTATAGATTTATAGAACCATTGAAAATTAAGATAGAATAATTTAATGTAAAGCGGACATGTCCAAACTAAAACGAAACGAGCGAATAAACAAAGTAAATATGCTCGCCTTGGAGAGGAACCGTGAAACATTTGAAAAACTGACTGGCTTTTCAAGCAAAGCTTGGTTCCCCAGATGCTGAAGTGCTTTAACAAATTTATATAACTTTTCAAATATAATATTCCACTATGATCGCGAGCGAAGCCACGACTGGCTACAAGTCTATGTTATTCAAATAATTACTAAGTAGTATCTAAATTTTCCATAAGCTAAAGCATTGGACAAAAATTACTGGATTTAAAGTACTAAATACTAATACAATGCTGTTTCGTAATTACAAGAAAATACAAAAAAATTGTTTTATTGATATGTTTTATGATTAAATAAATAAAGTACTCTCCGTTTAACATGTTTTAATTCAATTTATCAAAGGATTTTAAAATTGTTATACTAAAAAACCAATAAAAGGTTTTACAAATAAAGGTAACGTTCTCCTAAATTGTGAGTGAGTTGATTGTTTATCCGCTAGGTTGCACCAGCCATTTTTTTCGTATTTACTTCTGCCAGTTGTGTTCTTTTGTCAGTTTATGATTGTGGTACCACAGTATTCGTCCTGATTCGTAGTTGTGCATAATGGATTTCATTTTTCGGTATTATTAATTTGAAGGGCATGGGCCACCCTCAAAGTTATTTTTTTGCCCTTAAGATTAACATAGGGAATAATTTTATTTGAATTTCGGCTGTTAATACATTATGGACAGGCTATTATCAATACCAGATTTTAAAGGTAAGAATCTATTTATCTATTTATGTTGTATGCAATGGAGATATTTAAATTGTTGTTAAAATTTTTCATCTGTCTGTCTGTTTATAAGCCAGATTTGTTTACCGTTTCACAAAAAACGACAATACTGAATGAAATAAAATGTTTTGCGTATTTTCGTGAGCAGGAGGAATTCTTTTGACTGTTTTAAAGCATTAGGGTAGTGCCCCTTTGTCCGGCACCACAACAAAATCGATCTTAAGGGTACAGGTTACTCAAATGTTCACTGCAGAATGCACCATATATGTTCTATTGAGCATTTAGTCAGCTAATTACATTTTATCAGAGAACGGAGGAAATATGTCTGATTTACTACTCTGCAAAGTTATACTAAACCATACCAAATAACGGCAAGACAATGAATCATTGGCTACAATACACGTAAGCCCTTGCAACATGGTATTTAAAGCTCAGTTTGTCTAGGAGCCATTGTGATTATAATACCGAATATTTTATGTATTTTAGCCACCTTATGCTATTCCAGGACACAGTTTCACCCTTATTGTTCTCAGTTCTCTGGATGAACTCCGTTTTCATAAGGGATTTGAACTCAAGAAACTCAGACTGTTCCATTTGGAACACAGTAAGTTTCGGATCACACTCAATATATGTTATGAAAGTTGCCCAGTCCCTTGGAATTTCAATACATGCTACTGATTTTTTTTAGCCCTTTCTATCATAGCATGTATTGTATCGGCCTCCATATGTGTATGGCCTGGCTCTAAGAATTTATGGTGAATAACAATATCACGTCCTTCTTCATGAAACCTTTTTACAGCGTGAAGAAACATTGCACTTACATAGATGTTTCTAGTTTGGCCAGGACAACAGTCGCTGTAAAATATGATTTCATTTGTTTCTTTATCTAAAATATCCTTTAGATATTTGAACAGGCAGGAGCCAATTTCCTGGCTGCCACGTTTGGCAACCGTCTCATCCCACATGAAGCACATTTTTCGCTTATTGGGCTTGTCACATCTTGTCTCATACAAGGTTAGATTAAAAGTCCAGGGCTGTCTTTTATAAAATGACACACCATTTACTGAACAGGGTGTAGCAAGGCACTTGAGACAACGGCCAGATGTTTATTTGTCAATGCTGATTTTTTGTCTTCGTCTTTTTGTTTGTAAGCAGCTTCAGCAAAATCGAGGTGATCATTTTTTTAACTGCTGAGTATTTAATCTCTCTTCCTCTTTGTCAGTTGATTTAATAATCATTTCAAATTTATCACATTTCCCGCAAATGTCATTTTTTGGTTTCTTGAATTGATAATTGAAATTTTCAACAAACCTCTGCCTATAGAAATATTCACTCTGAGGTTCAATGTCATTTTCTTTACAAAAGTCCACAAAAAGTCTATACATTTTCGAAATTGACAGGTTAGTCGAAAGATACTTTTTTTATGTATGTGAGCGAGAATAGTTAGATTCACTTGCTGGAAACATCGATATATGATCCAGAATTACCCGGATCTTTCCTCTTGAAGACATATTTTGAAAAATAAAACAAACAAAAGCAATAAACTCAGTGAAACACCTGAAATAAACAAAACCACCTTAAATCAGTGCACCATCAGTTACATAAAATGGCCAATGTTAGAAGGAATTGCATAATGTCAAAAGGGCCAAACTACACTTTGGCCTTTCTTGTGGTTAAAAAGATAATAACGTAAGGAGCCTAAGTGAAGATTGGCCCTTCTTCTCCTATTAACAAATAAATATTTTATTTGGACATAGGCCTTAAATGAATTTGTATCTCAGCTGATACAGGTGATAGGACATTGGCCTTTTTTGTACTATATAAAATAACAATATAGAGTGTAATGAAGACTTAATCTCAAATTCGAGAATTTTGGACATTGGCCCTTTTAGCACCAAGCCACAGATATATATGTGTCCGTTACCGCGATAACTTTTGAAAGAAACACCCGATTTTGATGAAATTTGGCACAAATGTGGAGAGTAGCATTTAAGACTTTAAGTTCGAAAACCAGATCGATCGCACTATGGGAAAGGGGTTTTATGGGGGTTTACAATTTTCCAAAAATCGGTTTTTTGCAAATTTGACCCCAAAATGTTAAAACACTTAATTTTGATTATAGCCATTTTATAGAGCTTAAAAAAATAATTTAGTATTTTGAATCATTAACCTAGGTTAAGTGGTTGCGGAGAAAATCCAAAAAACGTTTCCCATGTTAATCTTATGGGAAAAAGGTTTTTAGATTTTTCTCAGATAGTTTTACTAAAAACTTCACATTTCTGTTTATTAATGTGTTTAGCTCAACAAAACAAACAGTTTGATGTTTTAATCGTTGTTCTACGTCCAACCGTTGCAGAGATATTAAAGTGCTAAACACAGTACGTTGTCCAATGTTATCCTTATAGAGAATAAATAAAATTCTATATCTCGATTATTTATAAATGTATATTGATGAAACTTGGTATGTGGCTTCAACTAGTTGTGGTATGTTGATATTAACACAACAAACAAGTTTTTTGTTGATAGTCCCCGTATCTTATTAAAATCCTCTCTTAGTGATTACCTACGATATGGAAAGAGTAAACGTGCCAAATTTCGTGGTTGTAGGTGTAGAGGTTTGGTGTGTGGGGAGGATAGATTTTTCGTATTTATAGATAGATTATATCTACTACCTTGTTAAACTTTTCTAACTAAATATCTGTTATAGTTAACAAATAGTAGCGGTCGACTGAAACATAGTTTGACGAAACGAGTAATATTATACGTGTTAAGCTGTACGTGTTATGCTGTAACCTAATTTTTTAGATAAAAAATTAGGCAGATTGATAGATTGAACATACTAGCATAAAATGTATTGCTATATAGTTCCAAATGTTGCATTCCGAGTGTTATAATAATTACATAATTTTTATCACTAGTAAAATTCTAATACTGAAGGCAGAAGGCGTATTTTTTGTTTGCAGCTTGCTGCAATGTCCGCCCCCAGCAAATATCTAACCCGAGAGGATGACAGTTTTATGACGCGTGCAACGCAATTTGTTTACGAATTTTAAAATAGTTTCAACACATTACTGAGCGAGCACGAGGTCAGTAGAATGGAGCAATGCGACGCGACTTGAACATGTTATTGTGAATTACTGGACCTAATGTTGTAGATCATGGCATTATCCAAAGCTTTCCATTTACATTTCGTTTGTAACAAAAAATAACGCTTACTAAGTTTAGTCCAAGGCTGTTATGAGTTTTCTAAATTTTCAATTATAATTGAAACCATAATTTTGTACTCGCTAATTGAAGAGGTTTATGAATTTTTGTGTCAACTGATGTGATACCATACTTGCTATTTCATTTCAGCAATAATGAAGGGAAAAGGACTGCTTTATTAATTGGTCAACAATAATTTATTATTTTTTCAGGATTAACTAATAAAACTATCTTTAAAATGTTTTAAATTTCAATAACATGACTACACATTTCATCTTGCCATTTTGAAGGTTACATATGAACTAAGATATATTTTTTACAGAATGCAAATTTAAATTCTGACACTGGTTTATCATAGTAAATAAGTAAAAAGGACTTTTATCGCAACTCGTAAAATATGGACTATGGACAATTTATGACTAAACGATTGTACAACTTCATTAGGGGGTTTTATTTTTTAATTCCTTATGGCCTGAAACTTTTAACTTTTACTTCCGTTTTTAAAATTAGCGAATTACCTTTCTATTATGATAAGGGGGCTAAGCAAATCTCCTTTAAGAGTTTAAATAAAAAAAATAAAAAATAAATTTCCATTAAACAATTACAGCATTTCTGGGGCGAGACACTTATCACTGAGTAATGAAGTAAAAATTAAATTGTGCCATCAAATTGTTCTGCCATCAAATTGTAAAAAGAGCGTAATACAAAATAAATTTGTATAAAAAAGGCAAATGTTAATGACGAGTTTTCCGAAAATGAATCAAATATAATTTAGCGAGCCATAACCTAAAATAATTGAGCCTTTTTAATAATTGAGTTAAAAATAACTGACACTGAAGACAATTGCATAGAACTCATTATTCTAACAACTAATTTAAGTATTACCTTGTAATTTGGAAAGTAAAGAAAAAAACCACAAGTATTTGCAATCTAATGCTACATAAAAATGCGTACTCAGCGCCCATGTTATTCTTATGAAGAATACAAATTTGTTATGCCTCATTTAATTATGAACATAAATTAATATAACTTGGTATGTAACTTTACCTAGTTGAGTTACATTGATAATTTGTATAAAAACCCATAATTTGTATTCCTTGTTGCAGCAAACCTGCGTACTCAGCCCCCATGTTATTCTTATGGAGAATAATTAAAATTGTATAAATTGCTTATTTATAAATGTATACGGATGAAACTTGGTATGTGCCTTCACCTGGTTGTGGTCTGTTGATATTTGCATTAAAAATTAATATTTTCTGTTCCTTGTTGCAGCAAACCTGAGTACTCAATCCCCATGTTATTCTTATGAAGAAAAATTAAAATTTAATATACAGCTAATTTTTTAATATGTATCTATGAAACTTGGTAAATGGCTTTATATAGTATATATATATATATATATATGCATTGGAAATTCGCTGAGTATGCAGGTTTGCTGCAACGGGGGTATTATTATATAGGATGGTTGTACTATTAAAACTCATATAACATTATTATAAAATAGGAACTACAAAAATACTATGTTTAGTTAATTAAAGTTCATTTTTATTATTTACTACATTACTGTAGATGTTTTGGGTCATTGTAGTTTCGATTTATAGTTACAATTATAAGATTTGAAACATTGAAAAACGTTTGTTCTATACGAAATGGATTATTTAAAACAAAATAACTTACCAATTGGTGAATTTTACTGTTGGGTTGGACCGTAGCTCGTCGGTGTGAATAAAAAACTAAAGAAGTGCGAAAATGTTGAGGTGTATTGGCAAGTTTCGTCGAATTTCAAGGTTCTTCGGAATATGAACCACACATTGTAATACTAACTTTTACCAGTTCGTTTTACATTCAATCTTGTCTACTCTATGGAGCAACTATTTTCTGTACGGGACCTCGTTTACAAGGTATCCTTCCCAGGGTTAACCTGTGTTACCATGCAAAATTTCAAAGCAATCGGATGAACGGTATAGCAACGCATAAAATACGAACGGATAGACTATAAGACGTACAAACATTTATTTTTACATATTAAATTATGACTACTTTAATTCCAACAATTATAATATTTTCTGCACGAGGTCTCATTTACGAGTTGCAGTAAATAAATGAAAGAAGTGGGAACTTTATGAGGTTTGTCGGCAAATTTCGTCAAATTTCAAAGTTCTTTGGAATATGAATCAAATTTAGTAATAACACTTTTGACCAGTGTATTTGATAAAAAATCTTGTCAACTTTAAATTGAGCATGTATAACAATTTCTGTACGAGGCGTCATTTAGGGCCTACAAGAAGAAATATGGAAAAAGTGTAAAAAATATGAGGTTTTCGCCTGCTAAAGGTTCTCCCCATGGCTTTAGAGGTCGCAAACTTAGATTTACAACCCCTGTTATAAACACCAGTACCAGTTATAAACACCAAACAATCAAGTAAAAAGATATTTAAATAAAAAACCTCGGAGAAGTTGGCTCATTGTATCATTATGTTATTTACATGTAATAAAGTCGAATGATCTGACTTAAGAATAATATTTATTTAGTTGATATTTTAAAATTAAACTATACAAAAAAACTTAGGTGACAACCAGAGCCACCTTCACAAGCCACCTGCACTTACATCTTGTAAAACACGTTTAGGAGTCTTAAGTTAAAAATGGCCAACCGGTTAAGACCGTGTGAATATCAAGAATGGAAAAACCGGGCCAATAATTTTTGTCTTCCATACGGAGTACCCAACTAGGGACTACAGTCAAGCCAAATTCCTCGCTTATCATTTTCGTAATACATAGGCTAATTTTAGATTTAAAATTATATGTACTGGCATTAAAGCTCCTTATGATTCTACTACTTGTAGAACAGTACCTATGATTATTGTCATGTTCATACACACATGTAGTCTAACATTAAAAACGTACAGGTTGAATTCGATTACTTCCTGGACGAAATAAGAACAGGCAATACGTTAAGCTTCTACGTCTTCAAAATATACGTCTATTAAAACACGGCATTTTACTGCAGTAAGTTAGTTGTTTTGTACAGCAGTTCCGTTGAATATATTTACTTGGTTCAATTTACTCCATTTTACTTACCTTATATTTGTGTCTTAGTTCTCACTTTAAAGGCCTTTTAATCATGGTTAGGATTTGTCAAAGCTTCTGAATTATAATATTAAATATAGTATAATAGTGCTATCAAATTAACTTCTAGCATTAGCATTGTTTTACGGCAATATATTTTTCACTGCATTAAAAATAGTTGACTTTTATTTGTTAAAAGGAATTTATATAAATATATGCGTATGGTTTTTAGTAATAATATGCGCAAATTAATTTCGTCCGTCGCGTCGTGTCGGCCGCGTTGTCAGTGCGAATGGATGAGCGCCTTCCGTTTAAAGATACTTTTTGCGCACCATGTAGAACGATGATCTGTAGTGTAAATGAACCTACTCTTTATATTTTCACTATAAAATATATGAAATGGCTCGTTGTGCCAACGGCCCTAAAGTTGAAATAACAAATATGTCAAACTAAACGGTTCGTTGTATCAACGACCTAATTTCATATTTATTTAAAATATTTCATTTTAAGGCCGTTGACTCAACGATCTGTAGTGTAAATGGACCTTGAATTATTATTTTATTATTTAGATAGGGTCATAGTGCCAACGAGCTGTAGAGCAAATGAACCTTTATTTTTGTTTAGTTATTTTAGAAGGGTCATTGTGTCAACGATCTGTAGAGTAAATGAACCCATGATATATTTTATTAAATATTTAGGAGGGTCGTTGTGTCAACGATCTGTAGCGTAAATGAACCCTAACCGCTAACTCACCTCAAGAAATTGGTTCAGATGAGCACAGCAACAAAGAAAGTATTTTTACACACATATTACATAATATTTCGTCTCCATTTGAGACTTCTTCGGATGAAGCTACACAGATGTAGCTTGCTACATCTGAAGAAGTCTCAAATGGAGACGAAATATTATGTAATATGTGTGTAAAAATACTTTCTTTGTTTATTCATACTTAGAATTGTGGAATATCTAATTTTAAGTCACTAACACAATTAGTTAACAGAACTGTGGAAATTTCCACGAAACACACGGTGAATTTCCCATTTGATTACATGTATTTCAAAACCATTGTTTTGAATAAATATGTCTACCCCTAAACATGTGTTTTTCTGTTTATATAGTGATATTCTCAACCATATTTTTTCGATCCCTGCTAATCATGCAACTGTCTTAATCTGTGTTGGATAGTTTAATCCAGAAAAGTCGTGTTGTGTTCGAATAACATGCTTCGTTTAAGATTAATGAAGAGCCAACGCAAGCAGTTTTTAACTGTCAATGAATTTGATATGTTACTAACAGTAAAGTGATAAGATACTACAAAAATTAAATATTAGCGAATGTTTAAGATATGTGGTTTTTATTTATATGTCTAGCATTTAAGTTTTGTTGCTGTTAAACGCGCGCGACAAATAACGCACGACATCACTGCAACATGTAAGTTGTAGGACGGAATTAATTACATCCTGTTTACTTTTAGATGTCAACTTTCACTTTTTGAAAACCGAAAATATCTGAAGGTCATACACTTTACCAACAGTTAATATTCATATTGAAAATTGTTCAATCTTACTCACAACATCTGCTTTCCATTAAAATGCCTTAAATAACACTGCTTTGGTATTAGAACATTTTCTGAAGGCCCTATACATCGACGACACATATTGTAAACCATACCCATTCAAATACACCGTTGAGTACTGATAATAATAATTTACTGATAAAGCAGTTATTCATAAACGCTGTATATTATTATGAACCGGTATAGTTTGTTGAACTACTTCCTAAACAATATGAGTTAGAAATTAATGCGTGTTGTTGTTGTATAAAAATAGTAATTGCAACAAACTTTGTTTATAACTTTATGTAGTCTTTTCTCACGGGGTATTTTACCAACAAAAATATTTTTACAATGTATTAATTATAACGATAATATCCTAAATAATATATCTTATATAATTTATAAAAACACATTTACGGCCTCGACATTTTCAGAAGGAAAAGTATTGTAAATTGTATTACTTCATAACATTTGGAACAACTTTATAGAAAACACAGAATATCCGGAAAGTGAAATTGAAACAATGAATAAAAGGATATAATCTAAATTAAACAAGGTTCATTTATTAACCAGACATGTTAATGAGTGATACCTGAATATAAATTGAATCAAAATTATAATATGCGAAGTAAATTAATTGTATTTGCATATGTATTTCTTCAGTTTTGCTTTACTACGCAGGTTAGAAATATCTGCTAACATTTAACTACTTAGTTAAAACATTAACTATGACGGTGAGATTATTTGTTTTTTGACTTAATTCATTTCACTAACTCAAGAATAACATGAATGTTTTCAAACTTTCATCATTCCATGGCAAACCATTTCTTTGAAGAGTATATAAAATCATAATTTATGATTATATTCATATTTTTATCATGTGTGTAGGCTAAATTAAATTTGGACACATAATTTACTGTAAATTAAAACAGTATTCTCGCATAACATTAGATTACATTTTTTAACTCTATTTAACTTTAAAATAAAACATCTATATCAGTATGTTTGATTTTGAATTCAGTTAGTACGCTAGTTTGAAAATTGTACACAGTGCATAAGTTATCGGCTCCCAGTGTTTATATTTCTATGCCTATAAGTCCTCATCATTAAAAAACACCTTGCTTTAAACACAGCCTTATGAGTAAATATGTGCAAATCAATACATTGCTTAATGCATGTAGCTTATTGGTTAAATAATACTTATCCTGCGTCGAGGCTTAACTTAGGCACACAAAACTTGTGGGAATATATCACC